>PVLC010020356.1:0-29369 GCA_004027655.1 Graphiurus murinus | reverse complement strand
CGGTGCTGGGGATTGAACTCAGGGGCATTCTACCTCTGAGCTACACCCCCAGCCCTATTTTTTATTCTTTATTTTGAAACCGAGTCTCACTAAGTTGCGGAGTGCCTCACTAGGTAGCTGAGGCTGGCTGCGAACCCGGATCCTCCGGTCTCAGCCTCCCGAATGCTGGGATTACAAGCGTGCGCCACCACGCCCGGCTCAGTGGTGCACACTTGTAATCCTAGTACTTGGGAGGCTGAGACAGGATGGCAGGTTCATGGCCAGCCTCAGCTACTTAATGAGGTCCTCTGAAACTTAGTGAGACCCTGTTTCAAAATTAAGAATAAGCCGGGCGTGGTGGCGCACACTTGTAATTCCAGCATTTGGGAGGCTGAGACCGGGGATCCAGGTTTGTGGCCAGCCTCAGCTACCTAGTGAGGCCCTCTGCAACTTAGTGAGACCCTGTTTCAAAATAAAGAATAAAAAATAGGGCTAGGGGTATAGTGTAGAAGTACAGTGCCCCTGAGTTCAAAACCCCAGTTCCGGAGAGAAAAAAAAAAAAAGAATAAAAACAAGCGGGGCATGGTGGTGCATGCTTGTAAGGCTGAGACTGGAGGATCCAGTTCTTGGCCAGCCTCAGCTATTTAGTGAGGACCTTTGCAACTTAGTGAGACCCTGTTTCAAAATAAAGAATAAAAAGTAGGACTGAGGGTGTAGCTCGGAGGTAGAATGCCCCTGGGTTCAATTTCCAGTACCCCCCCCCCAAATATATATATACACACACATATATAAATATATATATCATATATATAATATGTATATGCATATGTATATATATATATATATGACTGGGGGGAGGGGTATACCCAGAGAGGTAGAATGCCTCTGGGTTCGATCCCTATTACTTCAAAACCCCCAAAACAAACAAACAAACAAACAAAACAAAGTAGCCTCTCCAAAATTAGTATTTGGAATTATACCTGTCTTATAACGTCCATCACAAATTATGTAATGTATGTGTTGTCCTTTACTTTCTCCCATCTTCTCTGGATTATGAGCTCCTAGCGTTGTAAGGTTTTATGTAGATTGCTTGGATTTCAGCTCTCAGGACTCTTTTATACTCCTAAAAATTATTGAGCTGCCTGCAGTGGCACATAGATAATATAAAGAAGTTATCTCATAGCTGGGTGTGGTGGTGCATGCCTGTAATCCCAGTACTCAAGGGAGGCTGAGATAGGAAGGTTGGCAGGTTCGAGGCCAGCTTTAGCAGTTTATTGAGAACCTCACCAACTTAGCAAGACCCTGTTTCAAAATTAAAAATAAAAAGGTTGGAGGTAGCCCAGCATGGTGACACATTCTAGTAATCCTAGTCCTTGGGAGGCTAAGGCAGGAGGACTGCAGGTTCAGTGACAGCCTCAGCAACTTAGTGAGACCCTGTTTCAAAATAAAAAAAAAAATAGGGCTGGAGGGTGTAGCTCAGAGGTGGAATGCCCTTGGGTTCAATCCCCAGCACCAAAAGGAAAAAAACGGTTATTGAGAAATCCATAAAGATTTTGTTTTTGTGGGTTATATCTATGGGTATTTACTGTATAGAAATTAAAATTTAGCAATTTAAAAATTTAACCCTTTAAAATATCAGTAATACTTGCATAACATATTAATAGAAATAATATTCTATAAAAATGACTATTTTCAAAAGAATTAGTGAGAAAAGTGGCATAGTTTTACATTTTAAAATATCTGCTTAATGTGTAATTTAATAGAAAACAGCTAAATTGCCGTATTTCTTTATGCTTTTAGTTTGTTGCTGTATGTTGTTTTGGTTTAAGTACTGTATGTGGAGAACATATGGCCTTACACAAATTCTTTGTTGGGAAAGGGAGAAGTATTTGACTTCTTCAGATAACCGTATGCATTCTTCTTTGATCTTTTACCCAAGCTCAGCAAGTGATGATTTCTTAAAGTTCTAAAGGGGAATCTTAAAGAGTTTATCAGTGAACTTTTTGTACTCTGTTAAATTACAGTTCATTGGTCCATTTTGCACTTTGAATGAATCTTTTACCCATGCATGATTTTGTAACTCAGTATAGTGGTCATTTGGAACACAGTGTTTCCCTGAGTTATGAAGATCTTCCAGGTTTATGTAATATTAAAAATCATATTCTTATTTCTTTAGAAACATCTACAAGTTCTGCTTTTGTACTTTTCACTTAAAAGCTTGAGTTTTACCATTGCCACTAAATATACTCAGCTGTTTTCTGTTTTGTTTTCATGGCACTGGGGATTGGACCCAGGGGCATTTTACCTCTGAGCTACACCCCCAGCCCTATTTTTTTTTTTTTTAGGTACTGGGGATTGAATTCAGGGGCATTCTCCCTCCGAGCTATACCCACAGCCCTATTTTTTAGTCTTTATTTTGAAACCAGGTCTCACTAAGTTGCGGAGTGCCTCACTAGGTAGCTGAGACTGGCTTCGAACCTGGATCCTCCGGTCTCAGCCTCCCGAATGCCCGGCTCCCCAGCCCTATTTTTATTTTTTAATTTGAAACAGGGTCTCACTAAATTGGGGAGGGCCTAAGTTGTTGGGGCTGGCTGCAAACCCGTGATTCTCCTGTCTCAGCCTCCCAGGTACTAGAATTACAAGCATGTGACACCACGCCTGGCTCAACTGTTTTCCTTGAAGTGACAGGTTTCACTCAAAAAGCAAGCAAAGAAAAAAAAAAAAAAAAAAATCCCAATAGTTTGCCAGATACTCAAGATTCATAATCACGATTTATCAGTTCTTCCAGTAAAAATGGCCTTTCAAGCTGGGTGTGGTAGTGTACGCTTGTAATCCCAGTACTTGGGAGGCTGACACCAGAGAATCCGGGTTCGAGGCCAGCCTCAGCTACCTAGTGAGGCACTCTGCAACTTAGACCCTGTTTCAAAATGAAGAATAAAAAATAGGACTGGGGTTATAGCTCGGAAGTAGAATGCCCCTGGGTTCAATCCCTAGTACCACACACACACACACACACACACAAAAAAAAACACCCCCAAAACAAAAAACCCTTTCATAGGGAAAAAAGGGTAGTTGCTTAAGATCACATCTCAAAACATTAGTACAAGTGTTTTCCTTGAGGTAAAAAATCATACTTTAAATGGAAATGTTTTATGCACGCTTCCCATTTCATCCTACAGAATATTAAAAACATATTCAAGGATCAAGATGTAATAACATTAGTAATTTTTTAGTACTTCATCAAGGACTTCTAAACAAAGCAGTGTTGTTTGTTGTTGTTTTCTGCTCTGAGTGCAGTGCGCTGATACTAGCTAAAGCTCTAGAAGTTTTACCCATCATTGCTTCTACATCTTTAGTGCAGAGGTAACCACAATGAAAAGGGCAGGTACGTGCCAGGCGTGGTGGCACATGCTTGTAATCCCAGCATTTGGGAGGCTGAGACCAGAGGATTCGGGTTCTCGGCCAGCCTCAGCTACCTAATGAGGCCCTCCGCAACTTAGTGACCCTGTTTCAAAATAAAGAATAAAAAATAGGACTGGGGGTATAGCTCGGAGGTAGAATGCCCCTAAATTCAATCCCCAGTACAGCAAACAAACAACAAAACAAGGCAGGTACCCTAGTATTGTTAGGAAAATTAGTTTTGATTCCCAAAGATCAGGCTTAGAGAGAATTGCTGATCTAAGTAGTTGTCTACTTGAATTGTGAATATGTTCAGGTTTCATGTAAGTTAGACTGTAGAGGAAGCCTAAAATATTAAAATTGGACATTGCCACAGGGCTAAAATAATTCTAAGTCCTTAATAAGCAGTTGAGAAAACATGTTTAGAAAGGTTAGATTTGGTGAGGGTCATAGAGCTAAAATAGTGGCAGAACTAAAAGATAATTCACATGGCTCTTAGTTCAGAATTCATTTTTCTGTCAGCATTGTGCAATTAAAAATTTTATAGGTAAAATGGGTGTGGTGGCACACCCTTTTAATCCCAGTACTTGGGAGGCTGAGACCCAGAGGAAGATGGCAGGTCCACAGTCAGCCTCAGCTAGTGAGACACTATGTTTCAAAATAAAAAATAAAATAGGGCTGGGGAGTAGCTTGGAGGTAGAATGGCCATGGTACTTCCCAGTACCAAAAAAAATTTTTTTTTTTCTAGAGGTTAGTTCCAGACCCATTTTATATAAAGCTATGACTAGGATATAAACATAGGTGTATATATATTTGTACTAGGAATTGAACCCAGGGGCATTCTGCTTCTGAGCTAAACCCCCAGCCCTATTTTATTTTGAAACAAGTTCTCGCTAAGTTGCTGAGGGTCTTGCTAAGTTGCAGGGGCTGGCCTTGAACCCGCAATCCTCTGTCTCAGCCTCCCAAGTATTGAGATTATGGGCATGTGCCACCACACCCATATGGAAATTTTTTTTTTTTTTTTAATCTAGTTCTCTAGGATTAGCTTTCATCTATTTTTTTCACTTCCTTTTTCGACCCAGTTGCCATGAAATTACTTGCTGTGATTAAATGAAAAATGAGATAATTGAGCTTTTTTTTTTCTTTTTGCAGTTGAGCACTTTTTAAGTTTTTTTTTTTTTTTTTCTTTTGCCGTACTGGGGATTGAACCCAGAGGCATTCCACCTCTAAGCTACACCCCCAGTCCTATTTTATTTTTTATTTTGAAACAGGGTCTCACTAAGTTGCTGAGAGCCTCACTAATTTGCTGAGGCTAGCCATGAACCTGTGATCCTCCTGTCTCAGCCTCCCAAGTACTAGAGTTACAAGCATGTGCCACCATACCTGGCTAGAGAGTATTTCTTTTTTTTTGAGGTACTGGGGATTGAACCCAGGGGCATTCTACCTCTGAGCTACACCCCCCAGCCCCATTTTTTATTCTTTATTTTTGAAACAGGGTCTCACTAAGTTTCAGAGAGCCTCACTAAGTAGCTGAGGCTGGCCATGAACCCTGATTCTCTGGTCTCAGCTTCCTTAGTACTGGTATTACAAGCATGTGCCACCACACCCAGCTGAGTATTTTTTTTTAAATCATTTTATGTGAAGCTGGGCATGATGGTGAATGCTTGTTATCCCATTTGGGAGGCTGAGACAGAAGGATCGCAGGGTCCTGGCCAGTCTCAGCAACTTAGTGAGACCCTGTTTCAAAACAGAATAAAAAATAGGGCTGGGAGTGTAGCTTGGAGGTAGAATGCTCCTGGGTTCAATCTTCAGTACCTCAAAAAAAAAAAATTATTTCATGTGTAAAGTCTGAAGCATATTCAGAAGAGGAACGAAGTGCATATGAACCACCATGTTCCCATCATACAGATTCAAGTTGTCAATTTAAACTAAACTTGTTTAACCTTTTTCTGTATAACTATTTCATATACCTATGAACCTATCAATGATTTTGAATCAAATTCTAGATACATAATTTCACCATCTATAAACATTTGTTGGTAGTAGAGAGTATTTTTAGAAGTTGTAATTAGGCGTGTATAGTGAAGTCAAGACAATAAATTTGAAATAACTTCTCAGAAGTCTTTTGTAGCTTAAACAATAAAAATTAGAAACAGAAATACCTTCTTTTAATTCTGCCATCTCCTTGTTCCATTGCTTATTTCTCTTTTTTTTTTTTGGTACTGGGGATGGAACCCAGGGGCATTCTACCTTTGAGCTATACCCCCAACTCTATTTTTTATTCTTTACTTTGAAACAGGGTCTCACTAAGTTGCAGAGGGCCTCACTAAGTAGCTGAGGCTGGCCTCGAATCTGTGATCCTCCGGTCTCAGCCTCCCAAATGCTGGGATTACAGCATGCGCCACCATGCCCGGGTCATTGCTTGTTTCTCTACTTCTTAATCTAAATTTCTGGATAGAGAAGGCTGTGTTAGCTCTTTCTGTTTTTTCTCTGTTTACTCTTAACTCTCTCACTGACTAGACTGAAACTTTTCAGAAATTAGCAGTACCTTTTCTATTTTCAAATCCATTGACCTAGTTTCAGTTGTTACTATCCTTTTCTGAACTGCTTTATGATGTTGACAGCTTTTTTCTTTTGAGATTTCTTTCGCCTTTGGCATAATACTGCCTCCCAAAGCAGTTTCCCTTTGTTTTGTTTTTTCAGTGCTGGGAATTGAACCCAGGCCCTCACTCATACTAGGCAAATGCTCTACCACTGAGCCCCAACCCGCCAAGGGCTTTTCTATCTTTCTACTTTTTCTTCATTGATGATCATCCTTTATTTTATTTATTTATTTATTTATTTATTTATTTATTTATTTATTTTGCGGTACTGGGGATTTAACTCAGGAGTATTCTACCTCCGAGCTACATCCCCAGCCTATTTTTTATTCTTTATTTTTGAAACCGAGTCTCACTAAGTTGCGGAATGCCTCACTAGGTAGCTGAGGCTGGCCACGAACCCAGATCCTCTGGTCTCAGCCTCTTGAATGCTGGGATTACAAGCGTGCGCCACCACGCCCGGCTTTTTTTTTTTTTTTTTTGCGGTACTGGGGATTGAACTCAGGGGCATTCTACCTCCGAGCTACTGCTTCCTTTTTATAACAGTTGTTTTATAATATCCCCTTTACTGTACTAAAGTTAATAAGTGATATCTACATGTGTATTTTTATATGTCTATGTACATATATACATACAAAAAATTAATATAGTACATAAAAGGAAGTTTTTTTTTTTTTTTTCGGTACTGGGGATTGAACTCATGGGCATTTTACCTCCAAGCTACACCCCCAGCCCTATTTTTTATTCTTTATTTTGAAACCGAGTCTCACTAAGTTGCGGAGTGCCTCACTAGGTAGCTCAGGCTGGCCGTGAACCTGGATCCTCTGGTCTCAGCCTCCCGAATGCTGGGATTACAAGCGTGCGCCACCACGCCCGGCTAGGAAGTTTTAATTATGTATATTAACTATAGTAATTAAATATATTAAATTATGTGTTTTAGTATGTGAAGGCTCAGGTACTCCTGTAGGACAAGGCAGAATAAAGTAATCAGATCATGCTTAGGTAGAATAATCATAAATGCAGCAGCTACAATTAGACTAATGCATAGGTGTGTTGGCAATTCAAATACCATGATTACATTGTTTCATAACAAGATTATCCCAGAATGACAACACCTTTTGGTAAGATTCCAAACAAAGAACTGTCTTTACTGGGTATGGTGACACACTCCTATAATCGTAGTACTAGGAAGGCTGAGATAGGAGGATTGCAGGTTTGAGGCCAGCCTCAGAAATTTAGCAAGGTTCTCAGCAACTTAGACCCTGTTTGAAAATAAAAAAATAAAAAGGGCTGGAGGTATAGCTAGCTCAGAGGTAGGATGCCTCTGGGTTCAATCTCCAGTTATCCCTCCCCCCCCCAAAAAATAATCTTCTTTAAATTTTTTTTTTTTTTTTTTGCGGTACTGGGGATTGAACTCAGGGCATTCTACCTCTGAGCTATACCCCCAGCCCTATTTTGTTTTATTCTTTATTTTGAAACCGAGTCTCACTAAGTTGCGGAGTGCCTCACTAGGTAGCTGAGGCTGGCTGCGAACCCGGATCCTCCGGTCTCAGCCTCCCGAATGCTGGGATTACAAGCGTGCGCCACCATGCCCGGCTGTATTACTGATTATTAAAGCAAATTGTTCATTTACCCTGTTCAAAGAATTGTATTTTTAAGTATATTTACTTGACTTTGTAGAAAATATTTAAATTTATACCACGAGGTAGGAAAGGGATCTGGTTGTCCTGCCTTTTCTGAGAGGGAAATATTCCAAGGTCTTCCAGGGATGCTTGAAACAATAGAGAATAATGAACACTATATCCACTGTTTTTTTTTTTTTCTCATACATACATATCTCTAATAAGTTTAATTTATAAATTAGGCACAGTAAGATTAATAAAAATAATAGGAAGCCAGGCATGGTGGTGCACCCTTGTAATCCCAGCATTTGGTAGGCCGAGACCTCAGGATCTGGGTTCTCGGCCAGCCTCAGCTACCTAGTGAGTCACTGCACAATTTAGTGAGACCCTGTTTTAAAATAAAGAATAAAAACTAGGGCTGGGGGTATAGCTCAGAGGTAGAATGCCCCTGAGTTCAATCCCCAGTACTGCAAACAAAACAAAACAAACAAACAAAAAACAATAATAGGGGAGTTATAACAATATACTATAATAAAGTTGTCAGCATCACTCTCGTGTTTAAAGGACATCATTAAAAAAATAAGGGCTATTTGAATGCAGGTACTGTGACATCCCTACAGATGATCTGGTAACCTGGATGGCCACTAAGTGACTAATGAGCACGTAGGTATACAGGATAGACATGATACACAAAGGATGAATCATGACCTGGGTGGGATGGAGCACTATGGTAAGAGAGTTTATAATGCTGCTAAGAACAACACAGAATTTAAAACTTATGAGTTGTTTATTTCCAGAAATTTCCATGTAATATTTTCAGATCATGATTGACTGTAAGTAACTGAAACCTCAGAAAGTGAAACTATGGGTAAGGAGGGGCTACTATATAAGTTTATTTATTTATTTATTTATTTATTTTTTGTGATACTGGGGATTGAACCCAGAGGTATTCTACTTCCAAGCTACACTCCCAGTCCTATTTTTTATTCTTTATTTTGAAACAGGGTCTCACTAAGTTGTGGAGGGCCTCACTAAGGTAGCTGAGGCTGGCCGCGAACCCGGATTCTCCCAGTCTCAGCCTCCCAAGTACTGGGATTACAAGCATGTGCTACCATGCCCAGCTAAGTTTATCTTTTTTTTTTTTTGTGGTAGTAAGGATTGAACTCACTCTATCTCTGAGTGACAATTCTAGCTCTGTGTTTTTTTTTTTTTTTTATTTTGAAACAGTCTCACTAAAAAGAAAAATCAACTTAGTTTTTGTTCATTGTGGAAATTCTATGTAATGAAATGAATAAGGATCTTTGATATTTCTACATAGAGATAGTAGCTAGGATTTTTGGAGAGGAAGGCATAACAGTGAAATGCATTTTTATAAGTTGATTGGGAAACTTCCTTTCCAGACCTGGAATTTATGATTCCTAGGTTCTGATCTTTGCTCTTGTATAAAGGTGAGTAATTATTCTTACAATATGTCTATAATACCTTGCCATAGCCCCACCTAATGATTACTTAATGAATTATGTAGATGAATGTTCACTTATATACCAAAGCAAGTATGTTTTATGGGGTGTTTTACATATATAATAGCTATTATAAAAATTTAAAATTTTTTTGACATAATGAAATGGTTATGAATTATATATCCTTCCCCAAGGCTAATATAATTTAAAAGCATGATAGTATAATATTTTATATGGTAATTTATTAACTTATATTAAATATACCTCAAGTATACAAGTTTAAATAAATGATACACCTTACATGACCAGTATTTTGAATAAATTTATCTTTTATTTTTGACATTTTTTTCATGCATTCTTGTGCCTTTCTACCACTAAACTGATGATATCCTTTTAGTTTCCATTGATCTTTTTTTGCCTCTATTAGAGAATGAATGTAATTTAATGTTTTATATGTCTGTTAGCTCTTTATTGAAATATACTGAAGTAACATGGCTGCTTTTACTTTTCATGTAATACTTATCTGCTGTATTTTAAGGAATGACTTAAGTAATAGTTAAAATTTTATGATTTTTTTTTTCTTTTTTTGGCAGGGGGAGGGGTACTGGAGATCACACCTAGGGACATTCTCTCTGAGCTACACCTTCAGCCCTTTTTTTTTTTTGCGGTACTGGGGATTGAACTCAGGGGCATTCTACCTCCGAGCTACACCCCCAGCCCTATTTTTAAAAATTTTTTTTATTATTCTTTATTTTGAAACCGGGTCTCGCTAAGTTGTGGAGTGCCTTACATCTGGAACCTGGATCCTCCGGTCTCAGCCTCCCGAATGCTGGGATTAGAAGCGTGCGCCACCACGCCCGGCCCTCAGCCCTTTTTAAAAAAACTTTGAAATGGTTTTGCTAGGTTGCAGAGACTGGCTTGGAACCTGTGGTCCTTCTCTCTCAGCCTTCCAAGTACTGGAATTACAGGCACATGCAACCACAACTGGCTCAAATGTTATGGTTTATTTCTTAGAAATTTTCCTTAGGAAAATCAAGGAAACAAATTCTTTCCCTTAACCTTCTAGCCCCCTTCCCTTTTGTGAACTGTGAGTAAAAGCTTGGGCAGTTTAGATGGGGAGTTGTTTTATATATAGATATAAAGACTATACTTTGTTTATGCATTGTAAAGAAGGTGCTGTTTTCGTAGTACTTAGTTATATCCCAATAGTTTAAGGAGTTGTCTCTGATAAATACGATATTCTTAGGACTAGGAGTTTGCAGTTCCTGTGTTGCAACCAGTAAGGTTAGAGTCCACATAGTAACTGGGCTGAGCAAATTCTTGTGTGTCTAGTAAGAGGTAAAAGGTATGGAAGAAAGCATACACACACGGAAGGATCTGTTGCCTTGGTTCCCGGCCTTGGTTCCTGGCTGGCCTTTGTCCCTGGATACTTCGAATGAGCTGTGTTGGCAGCTGTCCAGATTGGATATATACCTTCTCAGTTTCAAGGCCTACCTTGTCTTGTCTGAGGATGGTGTATGGGGATAGCAGCACCTGGGTGGTTGCCTGCTTTGCCAAAGATCAGTCTTCTGCCTTGAGAACTGTGCTGTTTATCTGTTCACAGTCTGGGAGCAGCCTGCCAAATACAGGTCAGGAGGTGTCTATAACTTGTAAAATAATCCGCTTCTTTTCCAATTAGGCTGTTCAAGTCTTAAGTTTTTTTAGTTATTGTTTAATGTTATTAACAATTGTGATGCCTACTCATTAGTAATTGAGGGAGTATGGCCTATGTAAAAAACGATATAAGTTTATGGAAAGTGACTTTTAAATGGAGTTGACAAATGTATTCTAATAAAAGTAATTAGTAACATCTAGAAGGCAGTTTGAATTCTTATGCATAAAGCACAGTGGTGTTTATGGAATTTATAGCATATCATTGCTTTAAGATTTCATCCTGCTCATCTTTTATTTTTTATTTTATTTATTTATTTTTTTGCGGTACTGGGGCATTCTACCTCCGAGCTACACCCTCAACCCTATTTTTTATTCTTTATTTTGAAACAGGGTCTCACTAAGTTGTGGAGGCTGGCTGCGAACCCAGATCCTCCGGTCTCAGCCTCCCAAATGCTGGGATTACAAGCATGCGCCACCACGCCTGGCTCCTGCTCATCTTTTAATTCTCAGTTCAGAATGGATTCCTTTATCCTGTGTCCTGTCCTTGTCCTTGTCCTTTACCCCTCTTCCTCCATGAATGCTTTGTATCAGCACTTTTAAATATGATTGCACTTGCTTGTCTTTCTCTTTCAGTAGGTTTTATTCTTGTGTCTTCAGGAACTAGTACTTTGGCCTGTTGTAAAATATGGTCAATAAAATGTTACTAGACATGGTGGTATATGCCTGTGATCCTAGTATTTGGGAGGCTGAGACAGGAGGATCACAGGTTCAAGGCCAGCCTTAGCAACTTAGTGAGACCCTGTTTCAAAATACAAAATAAAAAGGGCTGGGGAGCCGGGCGTGGTGGCGCACGCTTGTAATCCCAGCATTCGGGAGGCTGAGACCGGAGGATCCGGATTCGCGGCCAGCCTCAGCTACCTAGTGAGGCACTCCGCAACTTAGTGAGACTCGGTTTCAAAATAAAGAATAAAAAATAGGACTGGAGGTATAGCTCAGAGGTAGAATGCCCCTGAATTCAATCCCCAGTACCGCAAAAAAAAAAAAAAAAAAAAAAAAAAAAAAAAAAAAAAAAAAAAAAAAAAAAAAAAAAAAAAAAAAAAGGGCTGGTGTAGCTCAAAAGTAGAATGCCCCAGGGTAACCCTCCCCCCAAAATATGCTCAATAAATGTCTATTCAGTATATAATTTCTTCATAAGTTTTAAATGTGAATATATTGTCCATTTCTTTTAAAGACTATTTTCTCCAAGTAGTGGAAAGAGATCTGGGGAAAGAAAGGGGAGATATGGGGAAGGAAACAGACCAAATAATCTTATGTGCATATATGAACATATCACTGTGAATCTTACTATCATGTACAATTACAGTGTACCAATAATTTTTTTTTTTTTGCAGTACTGGGGATTGAACTCAGGGGCATTCTACTTCTGAGCTATATCCCTAGTCCTATTTTTTATTCTTTATTTTGAAACACGGTGTCACTAAGTTGCCGAGGGCCTCACTAGGTAGCTGAGGCTGGCACCAATAAAATTTTTTAAAAAATAATTTTCTCCAAATAAAAATTCTAGGCCAGATTGAGATAGTTAAGGTAAAAATTCACTTTAGGTGTGTGTGTGTGTGTGTGTGTGTGTGTGTGTTACTAGAGACTGAACTTAGAGGTGTTTTACCTCTGAGGTACACCCCTAGTCTTATTTATTTATTTAGTACTGGGGATTGAACCCAGGGGCATTCTATCTCTGAGCTTACACCCCCAGTCCCTTTTAATTCTTTATTTTGAAACAGAGTCTAAGTTTCAGAGGGCCTCACTAAATTGTTGAGGCTGGCTGAAAACCTAAGATCCTCCCCTCTCAGCCTCCCAAGTACTGGGATTACAGGTATGCGCCACTATACCTGGCTCACTTTACTGTTTGTAATTGTGTTTTGTAGTCCATATACAGCATAGTTTATTAAACCATTCTTTTTTGTTTATTGATAGGCATATCTATTAGATTGATCCCAGTTTTTTCCACCATGCCTGGCTTTATTTTCTTATTTTGAAACAGGGTCTCACTAAGTTACTGAGGCTGGTGTTGAACCTGTGATCTTCCTGTCTCAACCTCCCAAGTACTGGGATTACAGGTATGCGCCACTATACCTGGCTCACTTTACTGTTTTTAATTGCGGCGTGGTGTTTTGTAGTCCATATACAGCATAGTTTATTAAACCATTCTTTTTTTTTTTACTGATAGGCATATCTATTAGATTATTCCCAGTTTTTTCCTCCTACCATACCTATCCCTGGTATATGCTAAGGAGTGCTGGTTCAGAGGAATTTCAGGTTATGTTTCACTAACAACTCAATGTGATAGCTTTTTAGTTTTTATCACTGTGATGGGCAAATAAAAGTATTTCATCGTTGTTTTGACTATATTTATATATTAATGGTTTTTCTAAAGGAAGATGTCAGAATTCAATTATGGAGAATGGATAAAATATTATTTTCTGGTATGTATTTTCTGGTATGAATCTTCACACAGATACTGTTGGCTATTTGAAACTTAAACTTTATGTTTAAAAGGCTTAAAAAAGTTGAATTCGTAAGTTTTATGAAGAAACAATGCCCTCCCTCCAGTTCATTTTAGTTTAGTATTTATTTGACTCTAGCTGTAATGCAGAGAAAAAAGTGTTGTTTGTTCTTTAGTTTCCGGAATCAGATGCTTTGAAGGCTAAGACCTTGGGGAACATCCTGAAACGCAACAGAAAAGCAGCTTGCTTAATGAAATATGAAACAAAGATACATTATAGTTCAGATTTAGTGGAATTTAGAAATAAGTATAAATCTTAATTTAGAAAATAAGCAAGAATAAATTAGAATTCTTTTTTTTTTTTTTTTCAGTACTGGGGATTGAACTCAGGGGCATTCTATCTCCGAGCTATACCCCCAGCCCTATTTTTTTATTCTTTATTTTGAAACAGGGTCTCACTAAGTTGCGGAGTGCCTCACTAGGTAGCTGAGGCTGGCCGAGAACCCGGATCCTCTGGTCTCAGCCTCCCGAATGCTGGGATTACAAGCGTGCGCTACCACGCCCGGCTAATAAATTAGAATTCAAATACACTTGAGAAGCACATGCCTGTAATCCCAGTACTTAGGAGGCTGAACAGGAGAATTGCAGGTTCGAGGACAACCTCAGCAACTTAGCAAGACTCTCAGTAAACTATCAAGACACTGTTTTCAAAACAAAAATAACGAAAGGAGTAGGGGTATAACTCGGAGGTAGAGTACCTCTGCGGTTAATCCCCATTACTCCCTTCTGCCCCCACAAAGAAACTCTGGAGTGTAGCCTTTGTTTTATGTGTAAGTATTTTGTATTTGGTTAGTAGTGCCATGATATATATGATAATATGAAACAGGTTGGAATATGATACAAAAGGAAATGATTATAAACTACCCACGCTGTGTGTGGTGGCACACACATGGAGTCCCAGTTACTTCAGAGACTGAGGCAGGAGGATTGCTTGAACCCAGGAGCTTGAGGCAAGCCTGGGGAGCATAGTAAGACCGCATCTCAACACAACAACAATAACAAATAAGAATAAAACTCTGTAAATATCTAGTTAAATTTGTAAATAATTCCCTTTGATGTAAATTCCATTTTTTCTAGTTATTTCCAATTCTATTTTGAGTATGTTATTTATAATGGTCAAAGTCTAAATTATACAGTATGATATATTTTCTTTAGTATTTTGTGGTTTCTTAAGAATTCTGCAGTAAATGAACAGTTTTATTTAATTGCTTTATGGTACTCAGTTTATATGTTTTACATTAGTTTAGTGAGTAAGAAATAGCTTTCAAATATTGAATTTCTTCCTTTACTTTTTATTTCTTTGAGAGAAGAGAAAATGCTGTAAGACTGAACATAAGCCAATCATTCCTGCTGTCATTTGACTCTGTTTGGTAGTTAAATTCTAACTAAAAATATGCTTAATAAAAATTTGCATTTTAAGCTGGGTATGGTGGCGCGGGCTTATCATCCCAGCATTTGGGAGGCTGAGACAGGAGGCTTGCTTTAAGGACAGCCTCAGCAAATAGTGAGATTCTCATTAACCTAGTGAGACCCTGTTTCAAAATAAAAAATAAGAATAGGGCTGGAGGTGTAGTCTCACAGGTATATTGTCCCTGGGTTCAACAAAAAAAATTGCATTTTAAGATTAGTATATTTAAATGTTTCAGTTGAGGAAGTTGCCTTTCTTTTTCGATACTTTATTGTAATGTGTTGGTTTTACTTTGGGCACTATATGTTGTAGTCATTAACATTTTTGGGTAATGACAATGATCATTGTTAAAATAGGACATCTGTAATGTTTTCTTGTGCTACTGGGGATTGAACCCAGATGAATTCTGCCTCAGAGCTACAACCCCAACCCTATTATTATTATTATTATTACTATTATTATTATTTTTACAAAACAATCAAAACATATTTATTTAATATACATTACGAGGGCTCAACCAGACTTAATTTAAAAGACAGAAACAAAACAGTAATACCACAGCTCAAGATACAGAGTCTTACACAGAAATCGAGAAAAGGGCAGGTTATCTAAAAAAAAAAACAATGACAACGATGACACAGGGAGAGGCTGGACAGCCTGGGTCAGGGGTCTTGGCTGGAGACCTGCTTTGAGTAGGTTTCCTGCAGGTCCTTCTTAAAGGTTGTGGGTTTTTTCCAGAGTTTGGCAGCATGTGTATTCAAAGGCTGTTGATGTTGGGTTTTCCTAGCAGGCTCTGGATAGAGAGCAGGATGATGTCATACAGGGCAGACCACTTTCCTTGATGTCCAGGCAGATGTTACCCTGGGTGTCCACATTGGAGTGATAGCAGGGTGTGAGAAACTTCACTGTAGGTGCATTATAAGGGTAGCTGCTGGGGAACTCTAAGGAGAGCTTTTGGCTCAGATCTTCATATACTGTGCCAGCTGCTCCATGGATGGCCCCTACCCATTTGAAAAGATTGAAAAATGTGGAAAGCTTCACGAATTTGCATGTCGTCATTGCGCAGGGGCTATGCTAATCTTCTCTGTATTGTTCCAATTTTAGTATATGTGCTGCTGAAGCAAGCACTATTTTTGTTTTTTGAAACAAGGTCTCCCTAGGTTGTTGAGAGTCTCACTAAATTGCTGAGGTTGGGCTTGAACCGTGATTTTTCTGTCTCAGCTTCCCAAGTACTGGGATTATAGGCATGAGTCACCATGCTTGGCTAAAATAGGAAATTGTAAATATACAATGTGAAAAGGCTACTTAAAGTGTATATCTTTAGTTTTTTTTCTTTATAGAGGCAGATTAAGGTATATGTTAGTTTTGAAATTTTATAGAAATGAATTAATAACGATACACATCTGCTTTCTCAGAAACTGTAATCTTAGCATTTGAGACTAGATTATGCATAGCTATGTTTTAGCCATTTGGGTTAAAGAGGGCATTCACTATTCATCTGTTTTAATCAAACTTTTTTTTGTGTATGTATGGTAGTGGGGATTGAACCCAGGGGGCATTCTACTTTTGAGCCATACCCCCAGCCCTATTTTTATTTTTTATTTGGAAACAGGGCCTCACTAGGTTCTGAAAGCCTCACTAAGTTATTGATGCTGGCTTCAATCCTATGATCCTCCTGTTTCAGCTTCACCAGTACATGGATTACAGGCGTGTCCCACCATGGCTGGCTCCAATCAACAAATAATTAGTAATTTCCTATGATGTATTAGGTGCTAGCTCTTTATCGACATGCAGGACATGGTAATGGACAAGCAGGACATGGTTCTTGTCCTTAAGTGCTAAGGAAGGATTAAAATTTAACAACAAAATACTAAACAGGCAGGAGAAACTAGTACTGTATGAAGTTAAAAGCGAATGCAGAAGGGTTTACTGTATCCTGAGAAGAGTTATGATGGAAAACATCAGAGAAGAGGAGAGATTTTCTGAAAATTTGAAACAGTTAATAGTGCCATACATCAAGTACAAGGGTGAGGCCCTTTTGTCCGGAGGAGTGCACATTGTGTGCATAGAATGGTGACTCCAGCGTGCTTGGCTCACAGTATACACACCAGTACACAGGATACTATTGGAGAATTAGAACCATTTGGTATAGTGAAAGGAATACCATCTGAATCCCTCCGCCTCAACATGGAGTTGACATGTTGATCTTTGCTGGTGATAACTCAGATTGCATGTATTTCTTCCAGTGTAACTTAGAGAAACTGTTTCTATTCAAGGTAAGACAAGACACAGAGATGGAGTTGTGGGGTATCACCTAAACCGTATATGGATAGGTGAGGACTTGTGCTAGAGTTCTGAGTGAAACTAATTATTCTGAGTAACCTTACTCCAAATATTAAAGTGAGGCGAGTCTTGTAAAGTGCAGGAAGGATAATGGAGAGAACTTTGAAATAGGTTCACAGTTCTTTAGCCTGACATAATTTCCATAAACACATTTTCTTTTACAAATTTGAATCTGAATTATGGCTGGGCATTTTGTTGGAAGGTGAAATGCAATTACTGTTTATTAATGTTCTTAAATTTAATGTAGCTTTATGTTGTTCTGGATTTATCTTGGTTTATGTCTCTTTTTTAACCATTATACTCAAGATGATGGCATCTTATTGCTGTTCTTTTCACAGAATCAATCTCTCTCTTTTTAAGTCCTTTCTCTAGCTGGTTTAAAAAGTAAACTAGAGAGAAAAATATTTATCTTTTAGTCACTTAATATAATGATTATCACAAATCTCCTTTAATTTCTCTTTGCCTGTTGTTCATTTAGTTTAATTGTGCTACATGATTTAACATTTTCTTAACCAGTTTTTACCGTGGTTGTTAGACTTTTCATGCTCTGATATCCCATCTGTAGATTCAAGTTTCCTTTCTCCTCTTTCTTTTTCCTCGTAAGCCTGTTTTCCATCTGCCCTTGTTTCCTTGCCCCATATCCATTATTTTTGTACTTACTATCTCTTAAGCTGAAAACAGATTCTCTCTGTTTGACCAAGGATTCAGACATTTCATGGACTTCTCTAAAATACACTTGTTGCAAATTTAGCTTTTCACAAAAGAACAAATGATAATCTTTCATGTCTATAGGTAACTTTTTAGTCTTTTCTTCAAAGTGTTACTAGTATTCTCTTAAGGTTTTAGTTTTCTCTGTTCTTGGGGAAGTGGCCTACAGGCTTAAGTTCTGGTTCTGATTTTGAATGGGAAATATTGTACAGGTCACATGGTTGGGTTCACTGAACTGGTAACTCAATTTGTGAAATTAGGGCCTTAAAGTAGACTTGTTGAGTGGGATTTTCAACATTCCCCTCTTTTTCTTGTCCTGTATTTTGGTGATGCTCACAGGATGGAATTCTTAATTTTCATCATGAAAAATTATTTTTTTTTTTCAGTACTGGGGATTGAACTCAGGGGCATTCTACCTCCGAGCTGTACCCCCAGCCCTATTTTTTATTCTTTATTTTGAAACCGAGTCTCACTAAGTTGCGGAGTGCCTCACTAAGTAGCTGAGGCTGGCCGCGAACCCAGATCCTTCGGTCTCAGCCTCCCGAATGCATCATGAAATACTTTATAGAGGTAGTAGTTTCCACCTCCAAGATGGCATCTGATATCTCATTAGACAGGGCTTTGGGCTGAGAATAACGAAATCAATTATTTTGACAATGAATGGAAAGCTCCTCTGGTAACATCTGCGAACTATTCACTTATGACCGTTTTTATCATTACTTATTTTCCAGCATTATTAGAAGAGTTTGAAATTTACTACCTGGACTGAAAGAATTATATATCTTCACTTTTATTCATTATTCTTTTTAAGTGTGTGTGGGAGTGTAGGCTATATTTTAGGGAAAAGTCAGCTTTCTACCCTAAGGTTGAAGGGATGCAGTTAAGAAGTTCATCAGAGTTCATCAGTTATTCATCAGAGTTTGTTTTCAGGGCAACCATGGTAGAACTCAGGGACATTCTATCTTTGAACTATACTCTGAGCCCCCCCCCACTTTTTTATTTTGAAATAAGGTCTTGTTAAATTGCTAAGGCTGGCCTCAAACTGCAATCCTTCTGTCTTAGCCTACCAAATTACTGGGATTGCAGGCGTGTGCCCCCAGGCCCATCTTAAAAGGACCTTTTTATTTTTTATTTTTTTGCGGTACTGGGGATTGAACTCAGGGGCATTCTACCTCCAAGCTATACCTCCAGCCCTATTTTTTATTCTTTATTTTGAAACCGAGTCTCACTAAATTGCAGAGTGCCTCACTAGGTAGCTGAGGCTGGCCGCGAACCCGGATCCTCCGGTCTCAGCCTCCCGAATGCTGGGATTACAAGCGTGCGCCACCACGCCTGGCTCAAAAGGACCTTTTTATTATTTTATTTTTTTGCAGTACTGGGGATGGAACCTGGGGGCATTCTGCCTCTGAGCTACACCCCCAGCCCTAGTTTTTTTTTATTCTTTATTTTGAAACAGGGTCTCACTAAGTTGCGGAGAGTGTCACGAAGTCATTGAGGCTGGCTGTGAACCCAGATCCTCCAGTCTCAGCCTCCCAAATGCTGGGATTATAAGCATGCACCACCACGCCCGGCTAAAAGGACCTTTTTAAAGAATGGCATGAGAGATCATGTGTTGGAGAGACTTTAGTTGATAGGGCTGGCCATTGGAAGGGAAGTTTGAAGTAACCAGGGTTGGGGGCTGGGGATGTAATTCAGTGGTAGAGAGCTTGCCTAGCATGTGCAAGGCCTTGGGTTTGATCTCTAGTCACCTCAGAAACAAACAAGAAAACCCCTCCATTTTAGCTAGGTGTGGCAGTGCACACCTGTAGTCCCAGTACATGAGAGGTTGAGATAGGAGTACGACAAGTTTGAGGCTAGCCTCAGCAATTTAGTGAGACTTTATATCAAAATAAAAAATAAAACGGGCTAGGGGTGTAGCTTGGAGGGAGAATGTTCCTGGGTTCAGTCCCCAGCACCCTTCCACCCTGCTCCCCCCCCAAAAAAAAGAAAGAAAGAAAAAAAAGAAAGAAATAACTAGGGTTGGGCATAGAGAATTGAAATCCAGAATTAGAGATGTAATAGAATCAGGTTGGAGAGAGCCGGGTGTGGTGGCGCATGCTTGTAATCCCAGTACTTGGGAGGTGGAGACCGGAGGATATGGGTTCAAGGCCAGCCTCAGCTACTTAGTGAGGCCCTCTGCAAGTTAGTGAGACCCTGTTTCAAAATAAAGAGTAAAAAATAGGACTGGGGGTGTAGCTCGGAAGTAGATGCTCCTGAGTTCAATCCCCAGTACTGGAAAAAAAAAAAAAAAGAATCAGGTTGGAGAAAACCAACAGATCATATGATATGGCAGTAAGAAAGAGAGAAGTTTGTACTTTAATGGGACAGAGAGGAAGAGGGTGGAGTAGAGGAATAAAGAAGCAGTCTGCTGGTCATTGAGGGATGTTGCTGTAGTTTGAAGCTCTGTTCTAGATTAAACTGAAAGACATTGGTTGTTTAATCTGTTAATCCTTGGAATTGGTAGAGGAAAGGACCAGTATAATGAGGTAAGAGGTCACTTTGTAATTTCATTATATTTTAGTATTTAGTATGTGTTTTATTTGTTCTTCAATAAGGTGCACTATGTGTATAATGGTTTTCATTAAGTATATATAAATTTTCACTTATTCACCTAATCATTTATTCATTATTTTATTGTGTGCCAATTATAATGCCAGGCTCTTTTTTTTTTTTTTTTTTTGTGGTACTGGGTATTGAACTCATAGTTTTCTTTATATTATTCTTATTTTTTTTTGTTTGTTTTACTTTGCTCTAATTTCTGTCATTCATTCATTTTTTTTCCTGTGGTACTGAGGATTGAACACAGTTCATCACGTATGTTAGGGAAGCATGTTAGCACTGAGCTGCATCCCCAGCCCTGAACTTGTGTGTGTGTGTGTGTGTGTGTGTGTGTGTGTGTGTGTGTGTGTGTGTGTTTTACTGGGGATTGAGCCCAGGGACTTTGTGCCTCTGAGCTACTCTCCCAGCTCTGTAAAAAAATTTGTTTTTTAAAAACAGGGTCTCGCTAAGTTTCTGAGGGTCTTGCTGAATTGTTGGGTCTGGCCTTGAGCTCATGATCCTCCTGTCTCAGCCTTCCAACTACTGGGGTTACAGGCTTGTGCTACCATGCCTGGCTTCCTGAACTTTTTGAGTAGAACTTGCTGGCTTTTACTTGCTGCCCCTTTACTCCTAAATATTTCAGGGTAAATTTCCTTGTAACAAAACCATTCTCTTACCTGATTACAGGTAACAGTTATCAGAACTGTTATTTAAAATCTGTATACTGTATTCAAGTTTCACAAATTGTCCCCATTAGGAAAGGTAAATCTCAGATAATGTGTTGCATTCACTTGTCACATGCTTCAGTCTCTTGTCATCTGGAACAGTTCTTTATCTTTGTGTTTCATGGCCTTGACATTTTTGAAGCAATTAGGCCAGTTATTTTGTATAATATGCCTTTCAAATTGAGTTTGCCTGATACTTTCTCTCATGAGGTTCATATTTTATATGTTTTGGCAGGAATACAACCAAAGTGGTATGATGTACTAAGGAAAACTTCTGTTTTTTGGTTTAAGGTGATGTGTGATTTATGCTGCCTTGTATGTTAGGATTTTCTGCTTTGTAATGAGGGGAGTTGCATGTATTTTGAGATTTGATTTATTCTTAGGTATTTGATGTTTTTGATGCTATTATAAATGATATTTTTAAGAAGTGTATTTTCTAGCTGGGCGTGGTGGTGCATGCTTGTAATGTCAGCATTTGGGAGGCTGAGACTGGAGGATCTAGGTTCGAGGCAAGCCTCAGCTACCTAGTGAGGCCCTCTGCAACTTAGTGAGACCCTGTTTCAAAATAAAGAGTAAACAATAGGACTGGAGGTGTAGCTTAGAGGTAAAATGCCCATGGGTTCAATCCCTAGTACCACACACACAAAAAAAGTTTATCTTCTAACTATTGTTATATGTAGAAATTCATTTCTGTATATTGATCTCATACTCTACAATTTTACTAAGCTTTATCTGCATATATAAAAATACTTATATGCAATCCTGTCTGTACATGGGACTATATTATTGCTTCTTTTTTAGGCCTTACATCTTTTGTTTCTTTTTATTATCTTTCTGCATTGACTAAGACCCCAAATAAAGTGTTGAGTAGAAGACAGGCATCTTTACCTTGTTTCTGGTTTTTTTCTTTCTTTTTTTTTTTTTTTTTTTTGCGGTACTGGGGATTGAACTCAGGGGCGTTCTACTTCCAAGCTATACCCCCAGCCCTATTTTTTATTCTTTATTTTGAAACCGGGTCTCACTAAGTTGCAGAGTGCCTCACTAGGTAGCTGAGGCTGGCTGCGAACCCGGATCCTCTGGTCTCAGTCTCCCAAATGCTGGGATTACAAGCGTGTGCCAGCACGCCCGGCTTGTTTCTGTTTTTCTGATAAGTAGTTTCTCTTTTTCAATAGATACCTACATGAAATTAAGGAATTCACCTTCTCTTCCTGGCTTTCTGAAGGTCATTTTTCTTTAATCACAATTGGATTTTATCAGACTGTTATACTGTTAATGTGGTGAATTCTAACAGTTGCTTTTAAAAAATTGTATTTATTGAGGTATAGTATACAGAAGGTAAACTTTACCTTTTAGGAATACAGTACAGGATATAGACTAGTTCTTTTTCTAAAAAGTTATTTCATTCCTCTTTGTAGTCAATTCCATTCTCCTTTGTTAGCGTCTGACAACCACTTATCTTATTTTATTAGATTAGATTAGTTTAGCCTGTACTAGAACTTCATGTAAATGGAATCTTACACTATATATTCCTGGTTTCTGGTATCTTTTACTTGGCATAATGCTTTTGTGGTTCATCACAATGTGGTGGCTGTTAGTAGTTCAGTACTATTTATTATTGAGTAATTTTCTATCGTATGGGTATGTATTTATCTATTTATCTGTTCATCTGTTGATGAATATTGGAATAGTTTTCATTTTATAGCAGTTACCAATAAAGCTGCTATCAGTACTCAGATATGAGGTCATTAATAATATATAAATCCGAGCCGGACGTGGTGGCACACGCTTGTAATCCCAGCATTCGGGAGGCTGAAACCGGAGGATCGGGAGGCTGAAACCGGAGGATCCGGGTTCGCGGCCAGCCTCAGCTACCTAGTGAGGCACTCCGCAACTTAGTGAGACTCGGTTTCAAAATAAATAATTAAAAAAATAGGGCTGGGGGTGTAGCTCGGAGGTAGCATGCCCCTGAGTTCAATCCCCAGTACCGCAAAAAAAAAAAAAAAAAAAAAAAATATATATATATATATATATAAATCCTATGTATGTTTATATTATTTCTCTTGAATAGATCATGTTAAGTATTTCCTAGTTTGAAGTCTGAAATGATAAAACCCAAAACTTTTTGAGTGTCAACATGACAAGTGGAAAATTCCATACTTGACCCCTTATGATGGGTCATAGCCAAAATGTAGGTGCATTAAAATAGTATATAAAATTATCTTCAGTCTATGTGTATGAGGTATGTATGAATCATAAATGAATTTTGTATTTTAACTTGGGTCCTGTCCCCAAGATATTTCATTATGTATATACAAATCTTCCAACATCCGAAAAAAATCTGAAATGTGAGATACTCCTGGTCCAACATATTTCAGATAGGGGACACTTAGCCTGTGCTTGGAAGAAGCCTGTATATCAGTAGCATGGTTCTGCATCCTTGGTATATATGCATTTAGTATATCAGTTTAAAAATTTTAGTCTGTCTGGTGGGTTTGCATTGGTATCTCATTGTGGTAATGCTGAATACCTTTTCCTGGACTGCTTTGACATTCATAATAGTTTTGAGTAAATGTTAAAGCCAGGTTGTATTCCTGGAATAAACCAAATTTGACGGTAATTTGTCATATTTCTTATTTATTATTTGATTGGACTTGTTGATCTTTTGTGTAGAATTTTTATACTTATATTCATGAGTTTTGTCAAGGTTACACTGCCTCAAAATGAGTTGTGGAATTTTTTTTAACACAAGAGTTATGTAAGATGTGTCATTTAAAGAAGTTGCTGGTGGAGCCAGATGACTGGTGTTTTCTATTAAACATAGCTAGCCTGCCTGCCTGCCTGTCTTCTTCCCTTCCTCCCTTTTCTTCTCCCTCCTTCTCACTGGGGATTGAGCTCAGGGGCATTCTACCTTCAAGCTACCCCTCCCTATTTTCTATTTTGAAACAAGGTCTAGCTAAGTTGCTGAGGGTCTTCTTAAATTGCTGAGACTGGTCTTAAACCTGCGATCCTCCTGCCTCAGCCTCCAAAGTACTGGAATTATAGGCATGTACCACCACTCCACACTACAGATTTAATTCCTTTAAATTTATAGACTACTAATCTTTTCTTCCTAATTTTGACAAGTTATTATTTTATTTGTCTATTTTATCTAAAATTTCAAATCAAGTTTATTGGTTATACAGTTGTTAAAAATACCGTACCCTATGGAAATAAGAACTTATGTACTGTTGGTAGGAGTCTAAATTAGTCAAAGCATGGAGGTTCCTCAGAAGACTAGGAATGGAACCGCTCTGTGACCCAGCTATACCACTCTTCAGTATCTTTCCAGAAGAATTAAAGTTAGAATACGGTAGGGATACATGCATACCCATGTTTATAGTAGCACAATTCACCATTGCCAAATTGTAGAACCAACATCTATCTGAATTTTACTCAGCCACAGAGAAGAATAAAATATGTCATTTGCAGGAAAATGGATAGAACTGGAGAATGTTATGCTGAGATCAGCCAGTTTCAGAAAGTCAGGGTCTCATATTTTTTCTCATGTGGAAGCTAGAATGAAAATAGGACCTGGGTGTGGTGGCGCATGACTGAGACAGGAGAATTGCAGGTTTGAGGACACCCTCAGTAATGTAGCAAGGCTCTCAGCAACCTCATGAAACCCTGTTTCAAAGAAAAAATAAAAAAAGGGTTGAGGCTGTAACTCAGAGATAGAATGCCCCTAGGTTCAATCCTCAGTACCACAAAAGGACTTCAGTCAGATGAAGAGAGAAATCATAATAGTAGAAGGGAATTGGGAGAAGGAGGTGGGGAGGGGATAAACTAGTCTTGAAGAAAGTAACAGTTCAAATAATATGGCCTTACATGAAGTTATTACTACCAATCTCACTGACATGTATGAGGAGAGAGGAAGGGGGAGCAGAGTGAGATACAGAGGGAAATGCATCAAGTGAGCATGCATGTATTAATGTATCACTTTGATAATTATTTGTATAATTATCATGCACCAATAAAAGTATACATAAATTGTTGGATGCAAAAAACAAACCTGTGTGTGTGTGTGTGTGTGTGTGTGTGTGTGTGTGTGTGTGTGTTTTGGTACAAGGGATTGATCTCAGGGGCGTGCTGCCTGTCAACTAGAATCTCAGCCCTATCTTATTTTTAATTTTGAAACAGGGTCTTGCTAAGTTGCTGAGGCTAGCCTCAAACCTGCAATCCTACTGTCTCAGCCTCCCAAGTACTGGAATCACAGGTGTATGCTACCATGCCCAGCTTCTATATAAGTTTTTTCAATCTACATTTGGCTTTTTTTTTTTTTTGCAGTAGTGGAGATGGAACCTGGGGGCATTCTACCTCTGAGCTATACCCCCAGCTCTATTTTTCATTCTTTTATTTTGAAATAGGGCCTCACTAAATTGCAGAGGGCCTCACTAAGCAGCTGAGGCTGGCCTCGAACCCCAATCCTCCAGTCTCAGCCTCCCAAAATACTGGGATTACAAGTGTGCACCACCACGCCCGGCTTATGTTTGGCTTTTTAAAAGATAAAATGTAGCTGGGCATGGTGGTGCACATTTGGGAGGCTGAGACAGGAGGATTGCAGGTTTAAAGCCAGCCTCAGGAATTTTAAGACTATCAGCAGCTTAGGGAGACCTTGTTTCCGAAATAAAACAGGTCTGGGGGTGTAGCCCAGGGGTAGAAGGCTCCTGGGTTCCATCCCCAGTACCACCACCACCACCAAAAAAAAAAAAAAAGAAGATAAAATGTGTTTTTTTTTTTTTTTTTAGCTGGGCATGGTGGCACACGTTTGTAATTCCAGTACTTGTGAGGCTGAGACCGGAGGATCCCAGTACTGGGGGTTGAACAACAACAAAAAAGTGTTCTTTTTATCACTGTAATAAAACTTAATATAAAAGTGCATCTTCATGAGACACTAGTGATTATTGAATGGGATTTTTGAAAAGATTCTAGTTATGACTACTACTTTAATGTGAACATCTAAATTGAAAGGAAAAAAAAGCAGATTCCAGTATTGAATGCAAAAAATTTTATTTATTTATTTATTTATTTATTTATTTATTTATTTATTTATTTATTTTCGTGGTACTGGGGATTGAACCCAGTGATATTCTGCCTCTGAGCTATATCCCTTGCCCTATTTTACTTTTAGTTTATTATTATTATTATTTTTTTTTGTGGTTCTGGGGCTTGAACTCAGGGGCATTTTACCTTCGAGCTACACCCCCAGTCCTATTTTTTATTCTTTATTTTTGAAATAGGGTCTCACAAAGTTGCAGAAAGCCTCACTAAGTAGCTGAGGCTGGCTGCAAACCTGGATCCTCCAGTCTCAGCCTCCCAAGTACTAGGATTACAAGCATGTGCCACTATGCCCGTCTTACTTTTAGTTTGAAACAGGGTCTCACTAGGTTACTGAAGCTGGCTTTGAACCTGTAATCCTCTTGTTTCAGCTTTCCAAGTACTGGGATTATAGGCATGCACCACCACACACTGCTCCCAATTTCTTCCCTTAGAAAAAATTCTAGCCAGGTGTGGTAGTAGTACACACTTGTGTCAGCTTCCTAGATAGTGGGATTACAGGCATACGCCATCACACCCGGCCCTTATGTATAAGAGAATTTTACTTTGGCACCTTGTTTATTTGAAACACATTGGTCAGGAAATAACAAGATATAGGTAAAGGAGGGACAGGGTGATAGATTGGAAAAAAGCAATATAGATATAGTGGGATTAGTGTCTTATTTTCCAAATAATTTACATTAGTGTTTGAATTTTTATTTATTTTAATTAATTAATTTTGTATTACTGAGAACCCAGGGGTGCTCTAACATTGAGCTATATCCCCAGTCCTTTTTAATTTTTTTTGCGACAGGGTCTCTCTAAGTTGCTCAGGCTGGCCTTGAATTTGCAGTCCTTCTGCCTCCGCATCCCTAGTAGCTGGGATTATAGGCATATGCATCATACATATGAAATCTAAAATTAATATGAAAAGATTATTAGCCTTAGAGAATTAATGAAACAAATGATGTTCCTTTGAATTTACTTACTGGAAGTTAGGGCTTATGAAGCCTACGGTTTGAACTTGTGTTTCATGGAATTAAAATAGCCTTTGTTTCTTGACTAATTTAGTATTCTGAGATGAAGGAGGAGGAGGTGGGTGTGACTAACTTTACTGTGCTTAGGGATAATAGCACAGTGTCTAGGAAATTATCACTTTAGTTATTCTCTCCCCTTCCAAATAATTAATTCTCATTTTCAGATGGTAGTATGAGATAATGTTATAATCTTATAAATTTTTGAGATCTTATTCTACTTAATTTTTAAGTATATATATACATATATGTATATATATGTATATTTAGGATGAGAAATACTAAACGTTTTTCTTGTGCTTGGTACATAATAGCAATTCAGTAAACATTTGTAGGATGCATTTGTTGTAATTTGATTTTATGATTCAAACTCTCTCCAGACAATACTCTCCCTTCCTATAGCCTGATCATAAATGACATTTTGCACTGAAGAGATGATTGCATCTTGTAGGAAGACTTAGTGACTGATTGATCACTACGAGGATTGAATTCAGGGACTTTCTACTTTTTGAAACAGGATCTTGCTCAATTACTACATGCAGTCCTTAAATTTGCAATCTTCCTGTCTCAGCCTCCCAAGTACTAGCATTATAGGTATGCACCATCATGCTTAGCTGGAAGATGTATTTTGAAAGTATTCATATGGTCATATTCATCCTATTTCTGCTTCAAATAACTTTTTATATTTATCATTAGGAGATGATAAATATAGGAGCTGTTACAGAATGAATTCATTAGAGATTTGACATTTTAATGTTTTCATAGTTGTCTATTCTACTGAGGTTGGTAGTTGGGTAATAAAATTTTTCTTGAGGCCCACTTTTCATCTGTCCTACCAAAAATTAGTGAAATTACTATTACCCTCAAAAGATGAGAAATATTATTGAACAATATAGATGATGGCCATTAATTCTAGGACACTAAGCTGAGGACTAATTTTGTGGAAAAGATGTATTGATTTTATTACACTTGTTTGCTGTAAAAAAAAAAATTAAACCCAAGTCTCTGGAGGAGTTAAGTACAATATTCTATGATTTTTAATTAAAAGCTAAAAACCAGAATTTATGCCCTGTTGCAAAACTTTCTTGAAAACTTTTCTGGTTATTAAGAATGTTCTGTCAGCTCAGGTGTGGGAGTGTAGCTCAGTGGCAGAGCAGGTGCTTAATATTCAGGAGTCCTTGGGCTCATCCTCCAGTACCCAAAAGGAAAAAGATACATCTCAGTAACTAAAGAGCTTTTGCACAGCTCCCCTGTGAAGTGGAAAGTCTAGTTGACCATGAACATCTGCTTTCTTTTTCTTGGATTGCTTTGTTTTGTTTTGTTTTGTATTTAGTCACATGAGACATATTGCTAAGGACATGTTGGCTCATTTGGCTTCATTAGCCCTTACTTTTTTTTTTTTTTGCGGTACTGGGGATTGAACTCAGGGGCATTCTACCTCTGAGCTATACCCCCAGCCCTATTTTTTATTCTTTATTTTGAAACCGGGTCTCACTAAGTTGCGGAGTGCCTCACTAGGTAGCTGAGGCTGGCCGTGAACCCGGATCCTCTGGTCTCAGCCTCCCGAATGCTGGGATTACAAGCGTGCGCCACCACGCCCAGCATTAGCCCTTACTTTTAAGCAAAGAAAATTGAGAATTGATGTGAATCTGAGGAAATGTAATGTGTCAACATAATCATAATTAGGAGCATTATGAGTCATGTTCCCTAAAAAATTCAAGAGGAGCCAGGATCTGAGAGCTGTTGAAAAGTACTGTGGTTTCCATCTCAAGGGCTTTAGGTATAGGTGGATCTCTGATCTGTTGTCAATATTTCTTTTCTTTTTTTTTTTTTGCGGTACTGGGGATTGAACTCGGAGGCATTCTACCTCCGAGCTACACCCCCAGCCTTCTATTTTATTCTTTATTTTGAAACAGGGTCTCACTAAGTTGCGGAATGCCTCACTAGGTAGCTGAGGCTGGCCGCGAACCCGGATCCTCCGGTCTCAGCCTCCCAAATGCTGGGATTACAAGTGTGTGCCACCATGCCTGACTCTGTTGTCAATATTTCAAAAAGCAGCCGGGCATGGTGGCGCACGCTTGTAATCCCACCATTTGGGAGGCTGAGACCGGAGGATCCGGGTTCGCGGCCAGCCTCAGCTACCTAGTGAGGCACTCTGCAACTTAGTGAGACTCGGTTTCAAAATAAAGAATAAAAACTAGGGCTGGAGGGCTGGGGGTGTAGCTCGG
>PVLC010020355.1:5563-29476 GCA_004027655.1 Graphiurus murinus | reverse complement strand
TTGCATATCTTGATATATCAGTTTGTAGGACCACTTTGTGTGTTAGCATGTTAATCTCTTGGCCCATAATATATTTTATAGAAAATTTCTTCAAACTTACTGTCAAAACTAGCTTTAACATTTTAAAACTTATATTTAAGAACTTTTATAACCCAGTGATGTCACTGTTAGATAATGCATCAAATAGGCTTTACAGCTCTAACTTAAAAGTGATTAGAATGAAAATAAAAAATAAACAAGAAAGGATTTTCTGTTTCTGCAAATGTTTAACTTACTACCCAATTGATTTGAATTTCTCTTGTTCTAGTATACCAAATACTACATTTACCGAATTCCAAGAAGCCGTGAGGTTCGTCAGTCCTGGCTCTCCACAGTGCTTACCACCTTGTACTCCATGTGGTTCTCCTTTCCCCTGATTTTCAGAATAAAGCCAGATTTGGTAAGTAAGATGATCACTAAGGAGAAAGAAGGTGCCTTGCATGTGGATCTTTCATTAGTAACTGAATTTATTGCTTTCTTAAACAGCTACCATTTATGTGTGCCAAATAGTATACTAGACTTTTTACCAAAGTATGCTAAAATGTATCACTTAAATGTGCTCTGCTAAAAGAGGTGAGAATTTTTTGCCTTCCCTTTCTTGCTATAACTTGAACTCTAAAATTTGCCCTTTTCAGTTGGGTGCAGTGGAGCATGCCTCTACTCCCAGTACTTGGGAGGGTGAGACAGAAGGATTGCAGGTTCAAGGCCAGCATGTAGTAACTTAGCAAGATCCTGTTTCAAAATAAAAAGTAAAAAAGGTCTGGGGTATAGTTTAGTGATAGAGTATCCCAGGTTCAATTCCCAGTACTACAAAAAATACATAAATAAAAATTTCCCTTTTCTCCCCTTTGTCTTATCTGATAAACACTTAATAGCAGCATCTTTAACCAGTTTATATTCCTCTTTCATGGCTGGTAGCCAGCATCATGTGCTTGCCAACCAAAGGACAGTCAATTCTTTACTCTTTTTCAATAGTCTTTTTGTTTTTGTCTAGGCTCTGTTACCATATATGGTACTCAGTGGGCAGAATGTCATATACACTCAGGTGTTCATAAGAAAGTAGTACAGAAAATAAAACGGTGAAAACATAATTGTACACTGTATCCAACCTTTCTTTACTTGCCTATTCATGTCTTAAGTTCTCTTTCAGACTTTAGGATGAAGTTCTGTTACTAAATTCCAAATGTACTTCAGTGGACTGTGCATATCAATGGATATGTTATCACAGTAGTAGTATACACAGTTCTTAAATGATATCCACATTTCTGTTGAAGGCAAAACCCATTAACTGGCATGGCCTGAAGGGAAAGTCTTATTTGCTTCCCAGATACATGAGTTCTGTTATGGTGTATGTTATTCTCATGAATAATTAAACTGAAATGCGTCTAGCTACAATGATTTTGAAAAGATCTCTGTCAGTTTGGTCATTGCCTTTCATCAGCTGGATTGTAGCTAGATCCCTCTTTTGGATGAAAATTGGAATTTTCTATGTGAGTAGTTTACCACATGAGATTTTTTTTTTTTTTTTTTCAAAGTACTCTTCAGAGCCAAGCATTATGGCACATGCCTGTATTCCCAGTACTTGGGAGGCTAAGACAGGAGGATCGCAGGTTCCAAGCCAGCCTCAGCAACCTAGTGAGACCCTCCACAACTTAGTGAGACCATGTTTCAAAATAAAAATAAAATAGGGCTGGACATGTAGCACAAAGGTAGAACACTCCTGGGTTCAACGCCCATTACCACACACACACACACAAAAGAATATTCTTTACATACAGTAAAATGTGTAGATCTGAAGTAGAATGTTTCCATCACCCCTGAATGTTTCACCTTCTCAGTCAACCCCTACCCCCAAGCAACCATTTTTCTGATTTCCATCACCACAGATCGATTTCGTATATGTTCTTTGTGTGTGTGTGTGTGTGTGTGTGTGTGTGTGTGTGTGTGTGTGTGTGTGTGTTTCTAGAGGTTGAACCAGGGATGTCCTACCTCTGAGCTACACTCCCAGCCCTATTTTATTTTTTATTTGGAAATGGAGTCTCACTAAGTTGCAGAGAGCCTTGCTTAGTTGCTGAGACTGTCTGCAAACCTGCTATCCTCCTGTCTCAACCTCCCAAGTACTGGGATTACAAGCGTGTACCACCATATCTAGCTTGCATATGTTCTTTTTAATTTTTTTCAAAATGAGTCAGTCTGTAAACACATTTTTTTTTTATCATGTGGAACTCAAATGTTTCTCTTAAAGATCATTATTGGCCTAAAAGGGTGAGTTCATCTATTTCTAAAATTCCAGAGACAAATCGAAGGGGGAAAATGGTCTTTGCATTAAAACTGAAAATTGTGGGTTCACATTCACTACTCCTAGAGACGCCTGACCATTCTTACTGGCAATGGTTAGCTTGAGTGCAGTGATTTTGGGAGAAATGGTGACAAGATGGATAATGTCTCTTGTGGATGCAAAGGAGCTCTGCTTGACCTAAGTTTTTGCTACGCTTTTAGTGGAACATCTTGTGGGATGTGAGGCACTTGGATCCAGGCCCACTTTGGCTTTTTTCCCCCCCCCAAAGTGGAACTGGGGATCAAACCCAGGCCCTCACTTGCTAGGCAAGTGCTCTGCCACTGAGTTACATTCCCAAACCTCACTTTGGCTTTCATTTTATTTTAGTCAGTTCCTTTCTGGACCTCATTCTTTACCTCAAAATGAAAGAATTGGACTAGATAGCCTCTCAGTTTCCTTCTTAGTCAAAATTTTATGAGCACCATAAATTTGCTTGTGAAAAGTGGAATAAAAAAAGATTATGATGTTTCTAAGAAATAAGAGCAAAAAGGGGGAGTACTAAATGTATAATACTTATTTCCATCTTAAAGTGACAGTGAAAAAAATTATATCAAATCTGAACATTACCCAATTGACTTTTTTCAACATTAAGCTCTCAATGAAATTTCCTTTTATAAAGAAGAAAATTAACAGTTAAAAAGTCTTTTTTACTACACTGAAAGAAAAACTACAATGTGCAGATCTCTTCTGTATTCACCTGTAATGGACTAAATATGTATGTCTCCACAAAATTCATGTGTTGAAATCCTAACCCTCAAGGTGATAGTATTAGGAAGGGCCTTTGGGGGTGATTAGATCATGGGCAGAGCCTTCATGAATGATACTAGTCTCTTAGGAAAAAAACCCCAGAACGTTACCTCACACCTTCCACCATGTGAGATTACAGTGCATAGAAGGCTGTCTATGAGCAAACAGACCCTCACAAGAAAGTGAACCCCCTGGCACCTTCATCCTGGACTTCCAAGTCTCTAGAACTGTGAGGAATGAATGTTTGTTGTTTATAAGCACCTACCTTATGATATTTTGTTATAGCAGCCAAAGTAGACTAAGTAATCATCCTTGGTGTGTGTGTGTGTGTGTGTGTGTGTGTGTGTGTGTGTGTGTGTGTATGTGTATTTATTGGGGATTGAACCCACAGGCATTCTATCTCTGAGCTACACCCACCCCAGCCTTGTTTTATTTATTTTGAAACAGGGTCTCACTAAGTTTCTGGGGGCTTCACTGGGTTACTGAGACTGGCTTTGAACCTGTGATCCTCTTGTCTCAGCCTCCCAAGTACTGGGATTATAGGTATGCACCACCATACCTAGCTCATCCTTGTCTTTTTTATGATTTTTATCACAAAGCACCATTTCTTCTTTAAAAAAGTAAAATACCCACTCTTAGAAAGGATAGCAGCATGAGAGTTTAAATTACTGGATTAGCTAAACAGTCAAGGCCTTTCTGTTTCTCTTTACTGTGTGCACCTGAGTTAATAAGTCTGCTGATGATTCAGTGGTCCTTGTCCCTCACTTTGTCATATATACAACATAAAGACACTTTCCTCACTGTTCCAAAGTGAGTGCTGAATAATAGAACATTTTAATGGTTTTGAAATGGAAATTCCACCTGGTACAGAATAGTTAACATTTATTGAGCACTTAAAATATTCTAGACATGATGCTAAGCACTTCATATGGATGCTGTATGAGATAGGTAGTACTGCTACTCACATTTAATAGAGGAAGGAACTGAGACTATAAGACATGAAGTTACTTGCTCAGAGTTTGAACTGAAAAATAACAGAGCAAAAAAATAGAACCCAGGTGTTTCTGATTGCTAAGCCCAAGACCTTAACTGCTGAACTCTATTCCACTATTTCTTGCTCACCCCTTGGAAAATGTGTTTGTTTATTCACAACAATTAATCAATTAATAAATTACTTTTGGGGTACCTTGAACACACTACCTCTACATAAGAGATAGTAAAAATGAAAATATAGCCTAGAAACTGTATCCCAGTTAAGTATCTGCTTTCAAAGAAGATTTAACAAAGTCTGATCTACTTAATAATAGTATTTCAAAATTAAATTTCACATATATTTGTCAAAGTAAAATATTTTTAAAATTCAAAATTATAATGACAGAGGGTAGTGTTAAAGAATTATTAAAAAACAGGCTTGGTGTTGTACACCTGTAATCCCAATGGTTGGGAGGTTGAGACAAAAGGATCGCAGTTTCATAGCCAGCCTCAGCAACTTAGTGAGGCTTTCAGTAACCTAGTAAGACCCTGTTTCAAAATAAAAAGGGCTGGGGGTGTAGCTTGGAGATAGAATGCCCTTTGATTCAATCCTTACTTAGTAACACACACATACATACATACACACACACACACACACACACACACACACACCAAGAATTAGGATTATTGGATTATTATTATTTTATTTATTTATTTATTTTTACAGTACTGGGGATTGAACCCAGGGGCATTCTACCTCCGGGCTACACCCCCAGTCCTATTTTTTATTCTTTATTTTGAAACAGGGTCTCACTAAGTTGCAGAGGGTCTCACTAAGTAGCTGAGGCTGGCCATAAACCCCAATCCTCTTGTCTCAGCCTCCCAAGTACTGAGATTACAAGCGTGTGCCACCACGCCCAGCTCTAAGGAATTAGAATTTTTTTTTTTTAGGAATTATAATTATTAAAGAGGAATTTTTACAGAATCCTATAAAAGAAACTTAGAAAATTTATTGAATTCCAATTTACCAGTTTCCTGTTGTAGAAGAATCATATGTAAAAACTTTTGTGAGGAAATGTGCTATTTTATCTTTTAATTTACTTTTTGGATGAGATGGTAACCTAAAATCTCAGCTTATTTTGAGAAAAAAAGATTGTAAATCTGTTTGTTGAAGGTGTATTAAAAGTCATACTTGTTTTGTCCAAGCCAATTAGGCGAAATATCCTGCTTAGAGGAAAATTATAAGCCCCATTTTGGAGACCTGAATTTAATCCTTAACAATTGGAATAAATGATTTCTTCTCTGACAAAGTCATTAAATACTTTCGTATGGTTCTAATATTTTATACATCATATTTTTCAGGAAGGTTTATTTTTATAGGATTTTTCCAGGTATCTGTGAATAAAAGTCACAAACTCATAGGACTATGATTTAGTTTAAAAAAAAAAAAGTGGACCAGCCCAGTGTGGTGGCGCATGCTTGTATCCCCATACTTAGGAGGCTGAGACCCAAGGATCCAGGTTTGTGGCTAGCCTCAGCTACTTAGTGAGGCCCTCTGCAACTTAGTGAGACCCTGTTTCAAAAATAAAGAATAAAAAATAGGGCTGGGAGTGTAGCTTGGAAGTAGAATGCCCCTGAGGTCAATTCCTAGTACTGCAAAAAAGAAAAAAAAAAGGACCAAAAATAGATCAGTGTTTATTAGGGTCTAGGGAGTAGGGGAGTAGTAGTATTTATAACTATAGAAAGACTCAAAAGAATTTTTGGGGTGAGGAACTGTTCTGTGTTGATTATGGTAGTGGTTATTTGACTGTAAGGCATTGTCAGAACTCGAATTTGTACACTAAATGGGGTAAATTTTACACATGTAAATTATATCTTAATAAAGGTGAATTATAAAATAAAGTGGATTAGAATGTGTGTCATTGTCAAAAGCATCCAAGCACTGGCTTTCAGTAGCCTTGTGTGCAGTATTTAATCATCTTTGAGTGAACGTGACTTGGTGAGTCACTGCTCACTTCTTGACACCTAGCCACTCCAATGTTTATAAAGCCTAGAGAAGTGGAGCAAGAGCTTGAATTGGGTTGGCAGCATTTGTCTAAAGTTTCTGACATAAAATTCAGCATCCTTTTATTAAAAATCTAGGTCAGAGAGTATCAGTGGCAGCCAAAAATGACGTATTTCATCAAATGAACAGAGGTATCTGGTCATTTCAATCACTTATGTCTGTTTCTCTGTAGCCTTGGAAGTAGTACAATAACGTCAGGTTTTGAATGCTTTATTATATGTTTGATTTGTAGGTGAATTTGTCATCCTCAAAGCAGTAGCTATTAAAACTATATAGCAATGCCTGCTATGTGCTACTTTTTCACTTGGATATCTAATAAGCATCTGAAACCTACTTGGCCCAAGATAGTAGATATTTCTTTCCCTTCCCCATCATGGTGAATTTGCTCAGGTCAGATACCCAGGAGTTATCCTTGATTCCTCTCTCTCATAACCTACTTCCTACATTAAATAGCAAATCCTGACAACCATGTCTTCAAAATTTGTCCCCCAGTCTGTCCTGTTTATGTCTGTCTTCACTGCCACTGTGGCATCTGACCTCTCACCCCCGATTGCAGAGTATCCTAACTTGTCTGCTTGTGGAAAGAGGTTCATTGCCCCTGCTTTGTTCTGAATGTGTCCTTCAAATTCATGCATTAGAAACTTAACCCAAAGTCATATGTTAGTGGTACTTGAGAGTAAAGACCTTTGGGAGGTGATCAGGTTATGAGGGCTTTGCCCTTAGCTGAATGGTTATAATATGATAGATTCTCTCTGAGAATCTTTTATATCAAACTATAAAAATGTGTGGAACTGCTTTTTAAAAAAATCTCAAGTACTACAACAATATAGGCTGCAGAGATGGAAGAACTATCTCCTTTTTTTTTTGGCTGAGTTACTCTTATTTCATGTTTACCTGTTTTTTTTGTTTTGTTTTTTTGTTTTACTCCACTTTTCTTGAAGCTAAGCACAAGCATTTTGAGGACAAGAGTTAGATTTTGTTAATCTCTTTCAGTGCCTGCAGCATTACAAATAGTTAAGAGGAAAAACCCAGTTAACTTTTAAACTCAACAAGTGTAACCCCAGTACTTGGGAGGCTGAGACAGGAGGATTGCAGGTTCGTGGCCAGCCTCAGCAACTTAGTGAGACCTTGTTTCAAAATAAAGAATAAAAAATAGGTCTGGAGATGTAGCTCGGAGGTAGAATACCCCTGGGTTCAATCCTTAGTACCAAAAAAAAAAAAAAAGAATAACTTTTGAACAAATGTCTGGGGACGTCATTGCTCAATCAAATTGACATAGCATTAACCATCATATCTTTTATTCCTAATTTGCTTAGGTGTTTGTTTTTCATATGAAAACGTGTTTAATTTTGTCAGATATTTTGGCATCAATTAATACAAGCATGATATTTTTTATCTTTAGCATATTGATGTGATACATAACATTGATTGATTTTGTTAAATACCCTTGCATTTATGGGATAAATCTCACAATCATAGTATATAATTCTTTTTATATATGGATGAATTTGATTTGTTAGTGATTTGTTGAGGATTTTTATGAAAGTATTCATGAGAGATAATTAAGTCTTTGGCTTTCTTTTTCAGACTATCTTTGGCTAGTTTTCACATTGAGGTAATACTAGCCTCATAAATGAGTTGGGAGGTGTTTGTTCCTCTTCATTTTCTAGAAGAGGTTGATATTAATCCTCTTTAAATATTTGGTAAAATTCTCCACTGAAACCATATGGTCCTGGAAATTTTTTTTTCAGAAGCATAACACAGTAAGGCTATGGATTGTATTTCTTTAATAGTCATAGAATATTTAGATTATTGATATTATATTGGGTGAATTCTGAGAGTCAGTGGTGAGGATTATTTCATTTCATCTATATTATTAAATGTATATGTATAAGAGATATTTGTAGTATACCTTTATTATCCCTTCCTATAGCTTTAGGATGGATCTGTTCCATACCCAGTTTGAGCGGTACAGTCTCTAAGTTCATAGCAGTAGCAAGGACTACTTATGTTTCATTCTTGATATTGGGAATTTCATATTTATCAGTCTTGCTAAAGATGTGAATTTTATTGGTCTTTTTAAAGCATCAGCTTTGCGATGATTTTTTTTCTATTTTTTTTTATTTTTATTAGTTCCTTTCTTCTGGTTAATTTGGGTTTGCTCTGCTCTTCTTTTTCTGGTTTCTTATGTAGAACTTAGATTATTAAAGACTTTCCTCTTTTCTATTGTAAGAATTTAGTGCTATAAATTTGTCTCAGTACTGCTTTAGTTTCATTTTACAAATACTGACATGTTGTAATATCATTTCATTCAGTTCATGTATGTTTTATGTTCTTTGAGACTTCATCTTTGATCCATGGATTATGTAGAGTATTATATTTAATTTCCAAGTGTTAGGATTTTTAAAAATTATTTCTTAGTTAACTGATTTCCTGTACAATTCCATTATCATCAGGGAACATATACTGTTTTAAAATATATTGAGAGTGTGTGTGTGTGTGTGTGTGTGTGTGTGTGTGTGTTTTGTTTTTTTGTTGTTGTTTTTCAGATAGAAGAAAGTAAGTCCAGTTCTCACACAAATATTCAAGTTTTTAAAATGCTACTCATTCTTGGACAGGTACAAATTTAGAAAAATAACCAGGATAGGGCTTAAAACCATGAGAAAAATGTTTACCAGCAGGTTCATTTGTTATTTTGGACCTAGAACTTGGTTTTATTTTGTAATAATAAGAATGTTACAGTACTAGAAAATTTCTGGAAGATGCTGCCAATTTTAGTTTAAAATGAGAATCTGGTGTTTCTGTATTTTATCGTTTTCAATAAAACTTAAGTATTTTGGAAAAAATAAATAAATAAAATATGTTGAGATTTTGTTTTATGATCTAAAGTATGCTCTAACTTGGTGAATATTCCATTAATGCTTGCAAAGAATTTTAGTCCATTGTTGTTGTGTGGACTGTTCTTTAATTGTTTACTAAATTCTATTAGTTGATGACGCTGTTGAGTTTTTCAGTGTCTTTTGCTGATTTTCTCATAGTTATATTGATTGCTAGGGGAGCATGGAACACTTGGTTAGCCCCCTTCTAAAACCATGTCTAAATAGTGCCACTGATCTTGGTATTTCATAATCTCCTCTTTGCTCTTTTTACCCTAATGTAATGTATGCATTGATCCTGCATGCAAATCCGTGTCAGTCAGTTTTGTATCTCAAAGCCCAAAGATTTCCTCATTCTATCTTCCTTAGTTTCTCCTACAACTATAAGTCTTTGGGTCAATAGACTGATTTCATTTTCTCTGAAAAATACACTCATGGGCCAAGTGTGGCGGAACTATAATCCCAGTACTTGGAGTGCTGAGACAGGAAGGTTGTAGATTTGAGACCAGCCTCAGCAATTTATTGAAGCCCTCTGCAACTTAATGAAACCCTGTTTCAAAGTAAAGAAAAATAAAATGTGACTGGGAGTATAGCTCAGAAGCAGAATGCCCCTGAGTTCAAAGCCCAGTGTCCTCCCCCCAAAAAATATATAAATAAATACACACACTTGTGAAATAAATGTTTGTTTTAAGGAGAAAAAAAGGAAGTTTAATTTGCAAGATTGCTGATCATTAAGCTAAAGTAAAAGGACTACTTATGTTGGGTGCGGGGAGATCTGTGATGTTCTTGAGAGTAAAGAACAAGTACTTTTGCATTTCCCATGGACCTTTTCCAGAAATATGCTTCCACATATTTGTAGAATGACTTAAAAATAAATGAATGAATGCTGGGTGGTATGAGTCATCACAAAAACAAAGACACCCACTCCCTAAACTGGTGCTTTTCTCAGGCTTTATTAAAAGTCTGGAAAATCAGGAGGGTTTTCCAAAGTCTGCAATATTTGATAACTGGCTTCATTCCAAACTGGCTGTTGTTAAATGAAATACTCAAGGAAAGAGCTATGCATACAAAAACGAAGCCTAATTTAATATCTAATCAAGTAAAAAATAAATTGCCCATTTTCAGTGTATAACAAATTGGAAAGAAATGAACCATTCTGGTCTACTATTCTGCCTCTTTGCCTGAAGCTGAAGCTGATTTAATTCACCATGGCAAATTTACATGTATTTATTACATCTATGCTCATGCTTTGTATGAAAGAAGGCCATTATTTAACTTAGGCATTTTTCCCTGTTCCATACCCAGTTTGAGTGGTACAGTGTCTAAGTTCTTAGCAGTAGCAAGCTGTTGACTTGGATAGTGGGTTATTGTCCATACATAGGATACTGTGACTTTTTTTTTTTAATTAGATGTTTTCTATGGTGAGCCACAAACTAGATGGTACCAGGATTATCACTTTTTTCTTAGCATATAAAATTTTATTGACCTACTAATTAACATGTGTTTGAAACATTACAAAGAGTCAATTAACTTTTTGTTAATATGCCAGAACTCTTAGAGGAACTTTGTATTTCCCTTGTTAATTTGGTTCTACTTGTATAATCATCTGGTATTATATCTTTTGATAATCAAAAACCTTTATAACATTTTCAAAGGAAACATAGCTAGACAAATAAAAGGTCAGCCTTCCCAAGATGTTTATCTTTAATAAGTGAAGTTAAGTAAGAATGAGATTTCTCAAACCAAGTCCAACAAGAAACAATTAAACCACACTGTCTACTGCTTGGTGTTTTCCAAGATGAATGAAATCATACTTGGGAGCCATTTGTTCCAGTTTCTTTAGTTCCGCTTCCTCTGTTGCTGGTCTCCTGTAATGCATCAAGATAATGCCAGTATTTCTTTCCAGCTTGTTTCCCTTCATCTAGGCATCATAAGTTTAACAACTTACTCATAGATACAGAAGAACCAGCTCTGTATTGTATGTGCATTTAGCAAGTCTGATGATCATCAGAGTCTAGTGTGAGAAGTGATTTGATGTGAAAATCCTCCCAGATACCTGGTTTCTTATGACTGACAAACTGCTTTTCCCAGCGGCATGGTGAAATTGCCCGCTGTGCCACTGACACATTGGCTGGGTGACAACCTGTAGCTGCTTCCACCCACAAATGAGGGATTTAATTTAAACATTATGGCTTTTAGTTCACATTTTGAGAGAACTCAGAACAAATTCTTTTAAAATTAGGCTGTGTATTAACAGTTGAAGATTGCTTTTGAATTGTTTTTATTCTCCCTTTTCAGGGACTCTCAGAAGTTTGAAAATGATTTTTTTTCTTTCTAAGCCAATCCTCTTTCCACTTGGCAAACATTACATTTTTCCTCTCTTTCGAAGCCAGAGTGGCTTTGCCTACCAGTTTTGCTCTCTGGTTTGGCTTTGCTTGCGTCATTCTGTGAGTTGTCAATGTTCCAGCCCATCAGGAGCATATTAGATCCAGGCTTGGTGGGGCCTCTTCCTTCCAACGTGAAAGCTAGTGTGTTTCCCTAAGGGTTGCAGTGTGGCTACAGGGAAGCAAAAATGAAAGTGGAAGGAAAAGTGATTCAATTGTGAGAGGATAAGAAAAAGTGAAATGTGATGGAAATAAAGCTGTTTTCACAGAATGGACTAATATATCATCAGAGGCAATGAACTTAGAGAGACCTGGCCTCATGGAGGAACTGGTGGCTAGGTGAGAACAGAGAATGGGGTAAAGAGAAAGGAAACCTTGGAGATGACCTTAAATGATAAGTAATTTCTAGAGCCAGTCTGATGATCATCAGACTTGCATAGGTTTTCAGTGCCCATTTTAAAGGTTCATGTGAAGCCAGACATAGTGGCACACACCTGTAATCCCAGCAGGTAGAATGGAATGGAGGTAGGATGCCCCCCTGGTTTCAATCCATACTACCAAAATAAATAAAAAAATAAATAAGTGTTCATGTGAAGTAGTAACTCCATTTTTATAACACTTGCAAATCAAGAAAGTGATGTTTTGGCTTCGAATTTTTAAAAATTTCCCTCTGCTCTTAGGAAAAAAGAAAAGAAGGGAGCATAAACCGCAGAAATAATTGCACATATAATGGGAGAACTTAGAAAGGGCTGCTCACAATTGAATCACTTTTCCTTTTGAAGTTAAGTGGGGTCATTAAAGAATTTGAGATTTTATAACTAGAGTTGATATGCAAGGGAGTTGATAGCATGGGAGATTTTAGATGCTCTTCTTGGCAACCCTAGCACCTATTAAAGTGCTTGAGGCTTATATGAGTTCAGTAAATACTGGAGGTGAGAAGGAGAGAAGTTAGGTAGAAGGGAGATAGGAAGGAAGGAATCAGAGAAACTATTAAAATTGGTGATGATTGCTTACTACTTTTAAATGGAGTGGAAAAATAGAATGAGGGATTGCATAACTTCTCTTTGGTTAACTTTTGTTTCTTAATTAATCCCTGGAATTCATCAAAGGGTTTTTTTTATAACACATTTCTAAAGAAGTATTCTCTTTCTTGGACCAATCAAAAGGAAATGGCACAAGTTTCTCATTCTCCTTAAGCAGAAGAGTACAGTTCATTTACTTTATTTTTTTTATGGAGATGAATGCATATAACATAAAATTAACCATTTTAGTGAGATATGGTGGCACATACCTGTAGTCTCAGCTACTCAGGAGGCTGAAATAGCTGAAATGGGAGAATCACAAGGTAGAGCCTAGCGTGGACAATTTAGGGAGACCCTTGCTCAAAATAAAATAAAAAGCACTGGGGAATGTAGCTTAGTGAGAGAATTCTTGCCTAGCATGCGCAAGGCCTCAGGTTTAATCCCTAGTACCACAAACACAATTTTTTTAATTAACTATTTTAAAGTGTACAATTCAGTGGCATTGAATACATTCATAGTATTGTGCCATGGTCACCTTTATCAGGTTCCAAAACATTTTCTTCAGTAGTTGTTTTACTTTAATGTCTTAGTGTGGTAGAACCACATAGGATCTTTTATTTAACAACAAAAAAATTATTGAAACCCAGACAATGTTTCCTCACAGCCTCTGGAAATGAAAGGCTATCTTCTCTTCACAGTCTTTCTTTATAATTTCTTATTTTCTCTCCCCACAAGTCATTGGGTGACATGTACCTTTTTAGGTTAGCATTTACTCTTTGATAGTTTGCTATTTGGTAACTCCTTTTTCTCCTGGCCTTCTGATACAATTTTTTTTTTTTTTTTTTAGGCTGGGGATTGAACCCAGGGACATTCTACTTCTGGGCCACCCCCCCCACCACCACACACACACACCCTGTTTTTTATCCTTTTATTTTGAAACAGAGTCTCACTAAGTTGTGGAGGGCCTCACCAAGTAGCTGAGGCTGGCAGCAAACCTGGGATCGCTCTAAGTACTGGGATTACAAGAGTGTGCCACTATGCCCAGCTCTGATATGATTTTTTATCTTCAGTAACATGAATACATGTTAGTTTGCTGGTGATTTTTTTTTCCTAGTGTATAACATAAATGAAATTCAGTCAGTTCTCTGTATGTTAGGATCTAATTTGATATTCCACTTATACCAGGATAGCATTTTATAGGAGATGCAAGCCACAATGCTTCTCCCCTTCCATAATGCCTTTTCTACATGGTTAAAAGATTACATTGATTTTTCCTTAAAACACATGGACAAAACTATAAAAATATTCTTCAAAATGATCTTACGATAAAAAATGAAGAAACCGATTATATAGATACTAAGAATAAGTAAACACCTTACATATTTCTAACATTGTATGGCTTACAGAAAAAGATGTTTCAGCATTATTGTTGAGAGGTTAAAAAAATGTCCAGTTAGAGCCGGGTGTAGTGGCACACGCTTGTAATCCCAGCATTTGGGAGGCTGAGAGTGGAGGATCTGGGTTTACAGCCAGCCTCAGCTGCTTAGTGAGACCCTCCAAAACTTAGTGAGACCCTGTTTCAAAATAAAGAATAAAAAATAGAGCTGGGGTATAGCATGGAGGTAGAATGCCCCTGGGTTCAATCCCCAGTACCACACACACAAAAAAAAATGTCCAATAAGAAGCAGGCTAGAGAACTTGACCTGATATTATACACTCTTAAAAATAGCAAGACGTTTTCTGCTGATAGACCTTCAAACTATAGACAGAACATGTTGTGACTAATCATTCCTTTTAAGAAATGCGAATACCAGATTTATAAGTTTCATATGTTTACAATGTTAGAATTTCCATATTCTGCCATGAAGAATGAAATCCTGCAGTAGAATCAGCTGTAGAACTGCAAAGGACAGCAAATTCCATTTGTTAGCAAAATACCATTTTGCATTCTTGGTCTTCCTGAATCCACATTTAAGACACTTACATAAATCTTTGACACAAGCAATTTTTAAAATATATTTACAGCTGACAGTTTGTAAAAACAGATTTGCCTTTGTGGGCTAAATAATCACTTTTCTCTAAAGACAGGTGTTGCATTCTTAAATCAGTTGTGTCCACATTTTGAAAGCTCCAGATGCTATTTTTCAGAAGAGTTGTTTACACAATATGATATTTTGTAGATAAGTTTTGTTGGGGGAGGGCAGCACCTAGAGCTCAAGAAACCTGGCCTGTTGTTGCTTCATTAATCCTAAGCTAACTTTCCCTTTTCGGCTTTTCAAGGAATGATGTTCATCTCTGTGAATTTACACATAGAGGGAAAAAAATTTCTCACTGATTATCCTATTGGAAAACAGAATTGGGATGGGGTGGGCATCGAGAGAAGTTTTGGGGTAGGGTGAGTAATAGGGTAAATTTCCCTCCCCTTTATATGGGAATCAAGTGTGGCTTATGTAAGGCAAACTTGCAGTCTTCAAATCAAAATTATTCCTCATCTTCATTACATAGGTTTCATTGAGAATTTACCCTGAGTATTTGCTTCCTATTTCTCTGGTTTATATCCATTATACTTAGTTTTGCTACAGGGGGTGGGAATGCCATACAGGGGACCAGGTGGTTTGGAGTTTATTTTCAGCTTTGTCAATAATTAGGTGTAATGACTGTAGTCAGCCTCTCTGAGCTTAGCTTCTCCTCCCTATCAAATGGGAATAATAAGAAGCTACAGTGGAAGGAACAGAGTCAGATCCACTTACTTTTAAATGGGCTACTCTCTTTGCTGGGAAGATGATTCCCTGCGATTCAGAAATGCTGTCACTCATCCCCTGCCAAAATGACTTAGGCTCCTCTTAGACATTGTAATGTCAAAAATATATGTATTTGCTTGAGTGATAATGGTGACTTAGCTCTTAGAATCATGCTAGATTTCCTCATGGTGTACTTAAGGAGCACCTTTCACACATACACATCCTAAGGGCAACTGAGAACCTAGTTGCCCTTCTCCTGCCCTGCCCTATACATGCTCAGTGGCCCTCTTCTCTTTTCTCTCACTTTGCATATTTTGATTCATCTTACTCACTTATGCCTCTGCTCTCCTATTGGAATTTATGTTTAAGCATCTATGTTCATCTTCTTCTTGACATCTTTTCCTGCCTTGTTTTCCTTACAAAAGCTGTAGGGTTTGGCCTGTTTATCTCCTTTCTAGCTGCCTTAGTCAGTCTCTTTGCAGGAATTCTTTTCCCCTTAGACTCTGGGTGACAAACTTAAACTTAATTTTCATCAGTTCTCCAATTATTAGTCCCCTAGTACACTAACTCATTTAAAAAAAAAAAAAAAAACCTGCAAACCTGAGGTGTTCTACCAAGCCTTTTTTTTTTTTTTTTAAGCAGGGCCTCTAAGTTGCTGAGGCTGACCTTGAACCTGTGACCCTCCTTTCCTAGCCTTCCAAGTACTGAGATTACAGGTGTGTGCCACCATGCCTAGCTCTTGTTATTTTTTTTTTAATCTTTTTTATTGTGGTTGTTTTTCCCCTTCTTAAGATTCTCAATTCCATCATGGGGTTCAACTCTTTGTTTGAAAGCCTTTCTTACTGTTGACTATGGAACACACACAAGAAAAAAAAAATTATAAGCGTCAAGGAAGTTAGATGTGTAAGACTAGTGATGTTTGGTATACTGATGGACTTTATTCAAAGGTCCAGACAAGGCCTTTTCTTTGTGCCAATGAGCCCTTTTTTTTTTATTCCCAAAACTAGCATTCATCAGGCCTCCTGCTTTTTCTTTTTATCAACTAATTCTACAGCACATTGATGATCTTGGGGACACAGTCAACATAGACATGTTTTGTCTATTTCATATAGTTGGTCAGTATTTGAAGCATATACTTGGTCAAAATATTTCACACCCTGCCCCCCCCCAAAAAAATCTTTCTCCTTTTGTAAAAGTGAAAGGGCTGAGCTGACAAGTGACTGCCCTGTGTGGGAGACTCTCTCCCATGGTCTCTTACCTGCAGTTGTTTCATGTAAGTAGCTTCCCCGACTGGGCTACAGCCAGCAAGCCTTCTGAGGTCCTAACTGGGCAGTAGCTGTGTTAAAGTCTGATGTGGAGGCCTGGTGAAAGTTATGGAGGACTAACTACATGTCTTGTAGGTGACAGCGGCAGTGAGTTGACTGCACACAGTTGCAAGACAAACCTGCTGTCACTGAACATTTCTTCTTTAAAGTCTTGGAGCTGCCACTTCCATTGTGTCAGAATGGTTAATATTTGTTAGATTATTTATATTTTGGTGGATTTCTAGATGTAAAAATCAGCGTATAGCCTCATACTCCCCTTTTCTTTTTATTAGAACAGTCATAATAGATGATTCCCTATTGGGGAATCCACTCATACACTTGGAATCATAAATGCTTAAAGATGATATTAAGAAAGGAAACACTACTGGTTGGGCCAGGGGAAGGAAGACTCAGCCCCTGACCCCTAGCTTACTTTAGCTCTTCTCTCCAAAAGCCAAAAGAACAGCGCTTAGGAGACACAGGAATCAGTATACAGCATTTAATTGAAAGAGAGAGGGAAAGGCAATGGGGCTCCCCACAGGGGAGGGATCCCACACTCCTGTGCTCATACTGGCCCAGGCTGGCACTGCTGCCAAGGAGACACCGTCAAATCACTTTTGCTGCTACTCTCTTTTGCTGGCGCTACAACTCTGCAAGCTTACTTGCTGCTGCTAATCTTTGCTATCACTGCTGCTATCTCCATGCTGTTACTCTGCTTGTGCTAATCTCTGCTTCTCTTCCCATTGCCCTACCTCTCTACTTTCCAGAGGCTATCTTATATATCCTGGCAATTCCTCTGGTTGATCCTTATATGTGGGCCCTGATTGGTCCATTTTCAATCCTTGTTTGGAATCTCTGATCAGTCTTCACCTAGAAGTCAGGAAGAGCTGCCAGCCCTGGCCTTTACTCCATCTCACCACCCTTTATCTTTTATCAGTACCTAACAATGATTTAATCCCATAGCCCTTTTTTCAAATTTAAGATAATAAGTCTAAGAGAAGGAGGGTGTCTTGTCCAGAGTCTTAGAACTAATAGCAAAGCATCGACCAAAAACCAGTTCTCCTTACTCCCAGCTCTTGGCTTAGCTATGAGACATTATCGATTTCTTTCCTCCAGAAGGATAATCAAATATATACAGTCTACATGGAGCAGAAGAAATGGTCTTGGGCCATATGCATGCCAAGGTTTAAAATATAAATCTGCATTCTAATATTTGAAGAAGCTTAGATGAGCTATTTAATCTCTACATACTTCCTTCTTCCCATCTACAGAACAGGGACCATAATAATTAGTTAATAGTCATGTGAACATAACTATATGTCAATAGGGAACCTTCATGGTCTCCCCCACTCCCTACTCTTTATCATTAGGTTAAATATTCTCTTCCAGAAATCAAGAGGCCAACAAGGAGTTAATATTTTTAAACTTAGAGGAAGGAATGTCTGCACAGTGCCCAGCTTGGATGATATGGTATTTTTTACTGTTTTCATGTTGATTTTCATGCCACAGTGAGCCCCTTCAGGCATGAAAACAACCAAGGATTATTTGCTTCTCTGTTCTTTTTTTTTTCTGGCCCACTCATTGTGTTCTCATCACAGACTTCAGCTCTTCCAAAAGCAGTGTGACAGGACTTACCAATGAATCCCAGCTCTGTCCCACTGGGCCACCATTCAAGGACATCCTTCTGAACCTGGTTCTCTCAAGTAGGGGCTCCTTGGCATGTGCCTGATCCACAAACAACCTTAGTTCCACAAGTCAGCTCCTTGTTTTCCCAAGCTTCTTCTGAGACATTACTCCATCTCATTCAGTCCCTCCTGTGAATTCCTTTTGAATTTACAGCTTAGTATTTAGTTTTTCCTCTGGTCATTTAACTTCTGTGAATTTTCTCCCTCCCCCAAATTCAATCGTGAGCATTCATTACGGGCCAAAATCATCTCTTCTGGCTTTATTATTATCCCCCATGGAACTTAGCCATATGTTGGGTACTTCCAGAGTTCTTTGATTAATAACTGAAATATGCTGGGCGTGGTGGCGCATGCTTGTAATCCCAGTACTTGGGAGGCTGAGATAGGAGGAGTGCAGGTTCTCGGCTAGCCTCAGCTACTTAGTGAGGCCCTCTGCAATTTAGTGAGACCCTGTTTCAAAATAAAAAAAATAAATAAATAAAATAGGGCTGGGGATATAGCTTGGAGGTAGAATGCCCCTGGGTTCAGTCTCCAGTACAAAAAAAAAAAAAAAAAAAAATCCTGAAATGTAAGGAAGTAGAACATACCGTAACAGAAAATAGTACCTGTTCCTAGCTCCTGCCAGACAATAGCACTGTGTTCCTTCTCTCTGAGTGAAATGTTTCTTCCTTAGCTAATACCCTTTTGTCCTTCTTGGCTCCCATTCAGAGGCGATTGGAGTTCCAGGGATTCTGGGCTGCCTCCTGTATCTCCTTCTTTATTCTGACTTCCTCCCTCCCCACAGGCCCAGTATGCCCTGCTCTCCCTCTTAGCAAAGTGGGGACATGGGCCTCCCCTTTTCTTAATGTCATGACAAGTTCAAAACTATGTAAAGCTGTATTCAAATTGAAAAAGTTAGTATAACCAAACCTCTGAACTCAAGTCTTCCTCTAAAGCCATCCCACCAAAATGTCCACTTAATTCTTATAGAAAATGATATTTGTTGAATTCTTTTTAATGTTTTAAAATGACCTGAAACTATCAATGTAGAGTTGCATTCTAATACCATTTCTATAGACTCATAAAATCTAGGTGTTAAATCTATCCATTGAAGTTACTTATTCCTAATAAATTTGTTTCTTCCAAATTTCTTACTGTTTACTAATAAGAATATAAGTAATTTAAGCATAATTTTATAAAAATATACTCTTTGAAAATTTGTATTTATTTTCCATTGAGTAACTCTGTGAGCTGAGATCTGACCTGGGCACCATAGAAGATGGAGATGACTGTAAGACATTGCATTTGCGCTCAGAAGAGTCTGTAGTCTAAGGCTAAGGAGGAGGGGTGACGTGTCTGGGAATTGACTGCCCTGCCTCAAGGTTCCAGATGGAAACATCAGTATGATTCTTTGGAGATTTTTTTAAATCCCAGAGTCTCTTTTGAAGGTGAAAGTAGATTCATGAGCAACTATCCCATTGTTCCAGGCTTCAGAAACTACATAATACAGAATATGGCATAAAGGCTTCAGAATTTCTGATAGAATAGTTCCAAAAGACAGGAGCAGGAATACACTTCAAAGGGCCCAGGACAAATAGCCCCTTAGGTCTGTTTTTAAATCAATAACAGATCAGATGAGGAAGCCTGTTTCACAGCCTAGGATGAACAATACTGAAAGCTCAAGCTCCCACAGACTCTGGGGAGTTAGTAGAAATTGTTCAGCAGTCAGCCAATTGGTATTTCTGAAAATGGCTCCAAGTACAAAATGATAAAAGTTGGGTAAAGGGTAAACTATAGACCATTGCTTCATAATGGAGTTGCATAATTCAGTTCAAGAATCATAAACTTGGAAATGTTGGAAGTTTTTTTGTTGTTGTTTTGTTTGTTTGTTTTTTTTGTTAAGGAAAATTTGATATGAAGGCAATGCTAATAAAATAAAAAATGATCCATGACTAAAACTACATACTGAAGCATTTTATCTCACTGGGGACCTGAGAATAGTAGAATATCCAAGTTGAAGTCTAGTCCTCCCTAGAGTTTGGGGACTCTGAAGTAATAATTATTTGACTTCCTTTGACTTAGTAGCCAGTGCAGATTTGGTGGGTTGGTTGTTTTAGTTGTTGGCAAAGCACTGTAAATATCTAGGTTCTGATTGCTATATTTCTATTATAAAACGCAGGAAACTTTTTAAAAAAGATAGAGGGTTAAGATGAATTGTGAATGAATAACTTTTTGTCAAGTTGTAATATGACCTATTATTTATCCTGCTCTGGAAAAGTGAGACAGTTCTGCGTTTAGACATATATAGTAACCCTAATATTTGTGACAAGAGGGAAAATTTCTTCTGGATTTGTTTTTGTTATTGTTGTTTGGTTTGGTTTGGTTATTTCATCAGCAGAGCAAATATAAGAAAGATGTGAATAACATCTCATTAGATTATAACTTTTCCTGGGATACCACTTTTGATCTTTAAGGTCCTTTCCAGCTCTAAGAGTTTTGGTTCACTGATTCTCAAGTGATAGTATTTTAGGAAATTGCACCAAAGCAAGGCTGCCTATTACAGGCACCACTGAGCATAGATGTTCCCAAAGGGGAACCCACTTATAATGGAATATATGATTAGCCTGCAGAGTGATGCCCAGTTAGGGGTACCTCAAAACTTTCACTGACTTTGCTAACACTGACTTTGTGACTACCAAGCCTGACATTTGTATTACTTGGTAGTAAATGTGGAGAACTAATTATTACTGGACGAGCTACAAAGATCTTATCAGGCTCCAGTACCATAACATTGTGACTTGCTCTAATAAGACAAAACAATTGTAAAATAGTCCAAAAAGTTTAGTTCCAACTCCACATGTGACCATGTTAGATGGCATTATTTTCCTAAACTGGAAATTTCAAGGTACCATGACTATCATTAAAAGCTCTAAATTATGGTTACATGGAAGTTCATATGATGAAATAATAAGTTATATTTGGTAAAATGTTTTAATTTCACTTTTCACCACTTTTGGTCACCAAAAATGAAAGTTAAAGCTCTTATGAATCAAATTTAGTTTATAGACTTCAACAATAAAGAATAAGACAGAATTCTGTTTTTTATGGAAATGTCTAAGTCTATTCAAGCTACTATAGCAAAAATACCATAAGCAGGATGCTTATAAACAACAAAAATTTCTTTCTCATGGTTGTGGAGAAGGGTTGTGGGAAGATCAAGGCACGGGTTGATTTGGTGTCCATGAGTGCCTTTTTCTGGCTCATGGCCAGCTCACTGTCAGAGACTCTGGGGAACACTCTGAAATCTCTTTCATAGGCTACTCCTTCCTGCACTATTCCATTGTGGGGGCCCCACCCTGATGACCTACTCACCTCCTGATGTCCCTATCACCTTGCAGGTTAGGATTTCAACATATGAAGTGGAGGGCAAGATGAAACACACAAATATTCAGTAGCAGGAAGTAATTGGGATCTTTTGGTTTCTTTACTATCTAGTTGGGGATTCCCCTCTCTCCCCCTTTTTTTTCCTGAGTCAACTTGCTGATCATAGTGTGACTAAATCAGCACATAGTATTCTAAATATGTTGTAAGAACAATTCCTTCTGACTTCATTTAATGTTTTTGTTTATATAAGGAAGAACTTTACTTGTTTTTATTTCTGCTAGTCCCTGTTAGAATTGGAATTTTATCTTTCAAGTTTGTAAAACTTCTTGCTAAATAAGGAATGATATTTAGGGTTTTGGTTTTTTTTGTTTCCCCCCGCCCCCCATTTTCAGTCAAGAGCTCTCTGTGCAATTTAGGAATGGCAAAAATAACTAACTCATCATTGTGGTATTTTCTAAATCCATAATACACAAATGAGTTATCACAGAGCTAATAGAAACATCAGTATACAGTAGCATGTTTCTCTTTTAAAAGGCCATTTTCACCATCAAAAATGTCCTGAATTTGCCTACAACCAATTATAATCTCATAGCATTTTAGACCAAAATGAGATGTTATCTTTTTATAATTGATAGACAATGTCTCTTTCTATCAATAATAAAGATGACTGAAGTTCAGCTTTATACTTTCAGGAATGGATATATTGGATTTTATGCTACAGTATAGACCAAGATACTGAGTAAAAGCAGAGCATAGGGATGGTTGAGGATGAAGACTAAGCTGAGTCCTATGTTTCTGACTTGGGCACTTAATTCAAACTAAAGTGGCTTTTAAAGTAGGCACATCCAGTAGACTATTAGATTTACTGTCAGAACTCAGAGAGTAATCTGAGCTATAAACCACTGATTTGGCAACAGTTGAAGAGGATGATTATCTGAGAAGATATAAATGCTCAGAAGAGCCTGCCTATGTAAAGTCTGTTCTTGAAGATAAAGTTGAAAGAATTGGGAGGATGGATTCAGGAGAAAGAAATGCATGGCACTGTGACAAGGAGAGTGGAGGAGAGAGCTGCTTCTTAGAGACACTAACTTATAAGAGCTGTATTTTCTCATCTATGCATTTTCAAGGTAAATCAAGGATCAAGTTTATAACTTCAAATTTATTATTGCTGGTTATTTGGGTTAATAATTTAAGATTCCATTTAATGTCTAGAGACTATAAATTTTTAGCCTTTATTTTTAAATTATTTTAAACTTACACAAAAGTTTCAAAAATGGTAGAGAATTCTTGTATACCTTTTACCTAACTTCTACTAACATTAACATTTTATATAACCATATATAGTTATCAAACTAAAATATTAACATTCATATACTATTAACTAAATTACAGACTTTTTTCAGATTTTACCAGTTTTCTTTTTTCTATTGTTCTTTTGTGTTCCAGATCCCATCTAAGATTCACATTACATTTAATTATCAAGTCTTAGTCTCCTCTAATCTGGGCGGGTTCTTCAGTCTACTTGTCTTTAATGACTTCTACACTTTTGAAGAATACTAATCAATTATTTTATATATAGAGACTACACCATACCATCAAATAATGGGATTCATTCTTACTTTATTTCAAAATGAAACTCATTTTTCTAAAGAAGGCTGTATTTGTGTTTGCCAAAATTCTAGTGTTTAAATTTCAGCAAGATGTAATTATTGCGACTTCTTTCTTAGGAATCTGTTGTAACCTGGAAATTTCTCCTCCTTCACTTCAAGGAAATAATATATTCTCTGTTCTACATACTAAAAGCAATTTCCCTATCTCCAGTAATAAGTGGATTTTTGCAGTATGTAGTTTCTAAATCAATTTTTGTGTTATAAGTCTTCTTTAAAAGCCTTAGGTAGGTTTCTCAAAAAGTTAAAACATATAACTACCACATGATCCAGCAGTTTCACTCTTAAGTATACTTCCAAAAGAATTGAAAGCAGGGACTCAAGAAGATGTTTGTACACTCATGTTCACAGCATCTTTATTCACAATAGCCAAGAGATGGAAATAACTCAGTCCATCACAAGATGAATAGATAAACTAAATGGAGCATATGCATACAATAGAGTATTATTCAGCCATGAAAAATGGAATTCAGTTACATGCTACAATATTGATGAACTTTGAAAACACTATGCTAAGTGAAAAAAGCCAAACACAAAAGGCGATTCTGCTTACTTGAGGTACCCAGAATAGACAAATTCATAGAGGCAGGCAGTAGACTAGAGGTTACCAGGGAAAGGGAAAAGGGAGAATAGGGAGTTATTGTATAATGGATTGAGAGTATCTGTTTGGAATGATGAAAAAGTTCTGGAAGTTTTAGTGGTGAAGGTTG
>PVLC010020354.1:0-29374 GCA_004027655.1 Graphiurus murinus | reverse complement strand
ACTGGGGATTGAACTCAGGGGCATTCTACCTCCGAGCTACACCCCCAGCCCTATTTTTTATTCTTTATTTTGAAACCGAGTCTCACTAAGTTGCAGAGTGCCTCACTAGGTAGCTGAGGCTGGCCGCGAACCCGGATCCTCCGGTCTCAGCCTCCCGAATGCTGGGATTACAAGCGTGCGCCACCACGCCCGGCTTGTATTTTATTCTTTTTATAGCCAACCTTGTTTAGCACGGGACTTAAAGCATGTGGAATATGGGTTTGGTCCATTTTACTTCATCTTTTGATAGAATTTCAGCTCTAGCCAAAGAACTCTGTGTTAAACTATCTCACGGCAGCGTTTCCTGAGTGTGTAGAACATTAGAAGCAATAATTCTGGGGAACACTAACAGGTTAAACGGAGTTCCTTAATTCAGGACTTGAAATGGGAAATCTCTGTTGACATCACAGTATTTAGGGTTCCACAAACCAACTTGGCCATGGAATTTTTTTTTTCTCAGACTTTCTTTGAAGCCTAGTTTCCCATGGAGAATGCTGTGTGTGTGTGTGTGTGTGTGTGTGTGTGTGTGTGTGAGAGAGAGAGAGAGAGAGAGAGAGAGAGAGAGAGAGAGAGACAGAGAGAGAGACAGAGAGACAGAGAGAGACAGAGACACCCTGGGGATTGAACTCAGGGGCATTCTATCTCCAAGATACACCACCAGCCAGTTCCAGTTTTTTTTTGTTTTGTTTTGTTTTGCGGTACTGGGGATTGAACTCAGGGGCGTTCTACCTTCGAGCTATACCCCCAGCCCTATTTTTTATTATTTATTTTGAAACCGAGTCTCACTAAGTTGCGGAGTGCCTCACTAGGTAGCTGAGGCTGGCCTCGAACCCAGATCCTTGGTCTCAGCCTCCCGAATGCTGGGATTATAAGCGTGCGCCACCACGCCCGGCTTATTTTTTATTTGGAAACAAGGCCTCACTCAATTGCTGAAGGGCTTGCTAAGTTACTGAGGCTGACCTTAAACCTTCTGTGATCCTCTTGTCTCAGCTTCTCAAGTACTAGGGTACAGGTGTGAGCCACCATGTCCAGCCATGGAATGCTTTGAGAATTCTGCCATCATAGATTAGTTGACATACATAAAATTTGAACTCACTATGAGCATAATACTAACTGATGCTCAATAATATTATCTGAATAGCCACTGAAGAAATTATTAGACTGTAGGTTGGTAGAATAATGCAGAAGTAAGACAAAGCTACTTACACAGGTAATCTTCAGTTTTTATTGCAATATATTTTATGTTCCAGAAACTGTATCAGAAAGAAAAATGTTAAAACAAAACAAAACAAAAACCCTCCAAAGCATAGCTAAACCTTCTTCAATTTTTATGGCCAGAAGAATTTACTGTATACTACTTTACAAAGTGTGCATTCTCCCTTCTGCCACTAGGTGGCTCATTATATCTCCAATCAATGAAAATTCTTCTAGAGTTGATCATTTTTCTGAGACCTGCTGGGAAAGGGGATTGATGATCAGTGGACTATTAAGATGAAAAGTGAATTATAGGTATTTTTAAGGATGTGTCAGTGTAAAAAAAATATGTATCTATCTTTAGTGAAGTGCTAGGAATTCAGCAAGGAGGACAGATTAGTATAGACTGGAATGGCCAAAGAGCTGTGTAGAGCAGGATTTGAAAGACATGTGGAGTGTATATAGACAGATGTGATGGGCGGAGGTGCAGAGGGAGAAAGGGCATGGAGTATGTGGAAGAATTAAAGACCAGAGTTTAAATGCGTGAGCGGGAATTTGTAGGGTAGACAATGGAGGGTCCTGGAAGCTGGTATTTTAGTCCTATATTCCCATCCTCTGGGGCTTAGTGATGTAACAGCCTTATATATTTTTTTTTTGCGATACTAGGGATTGAACCCAAGGGCATTCTACCTTTGAGCTATATCCCCAGCCCTATTTTTAATTCTTTATTTTGAAAAAGGGTCTCACCAAGTTGCAAAGGGCCTCACTAAGTAGCTGAGGCTAGCTGCAAACCCGAATCCTCTGGTCTCAGTCTCCCAAGTACTGGGATTACAAGGGTGTGCCACTGTGCCCGACTACTCCTATGTATTTTTATTTCCTGCTTGCAGCTGCCCACTACTACCTACTCCTTTTCCTAGCATACTGTCCTATCACTGTTGGCTTAGAACACTGAGTGGCTTTGGACTGACCTCATTTAAGCTCAAACAATATAATAGAAAGGTGGATAAGCAATGTTGTTCTTCTGATCAATTAAGTAGGAAACATCTTTTCTAGGGATTTCCAAGTCAAATCTCCACAATCTTTGAAATAGTTCCTAATGCAATGTGATGTCAGCAAAGACCACAACCTATAGTGCATGTTCCTGTCTTTCATCCTTATGTATTTGCTTTACAAATGCTTATATGTAAATATATGTGTGTATTTATTTTTAAAATGTTGAGTCATCTCTGAGTAGTGAAATTTTCTTTTGACTTATCTGTATTTCCTAGTTTTTTTTGAAAATTAACAAGCATTACTCCACACTAAACAAAAGTTTTTGTTTTTAAGACATTCTTAGGTTTTTTGTTTGCTTGTTTTTGTCTGTTTGTTTGTTTTCTGTGTGTGGTGCTGAGAATTGAATCCAGGGATGCTCTACCACTGAGCTACACATCTGCCCTTTTTATTTTTAAAAAAATTTGAGACAGGCTCTTGGCAAATTGCCCAGGCAGGTCTTGAGCTTGTCATCTTCCTGCCTCAGCTTCCCAAGCACTGGGATTTCAGATGTATGCCACTGCACCCAGCTCATACTTAGTTTTTATTCTCTGTAAAATGGGAACAAATATAGCATAGAATTCTGGTTAGACATCAATAAACATATAAGCTGACTATGCAGTCAACTGAGTGTGGCTTACAAATCCTTTAAAATTAGCTTGGGAAAGATAAATACATTTAAAGGTCATTGGAAATAATTATGGCAACCTCTTTTAGAAAAATTCTATTTTCAAACTGACCTGAATTTGGTACAGAGAACATAATAAAAAATAATGCTTTCCTCTTTCTGTCTTTCCATATTTGAATTAAAAAGAAAGAACTGTAACCTGTAGCAGGAATTCTTAACTTGAGGTCCTTGGATGAGTCACTAAAATTGTATATTAATTTATGCACATTTGCACATGCACACAGTTTTCAAAAGAAAGTCACTGGTTGAAAGAATTTAAAAAGAAATTAAGCCAGGCGTGATGGCACATACCTGTAATCCCAGCACTTGTAAGGCTGAAACAGGAGAATCTCAGATTCTCAGCCAGCCTTAACAATTTAGTAAGATCCTGTTTCAAAACAAAAAAATAAAATAAGGCTAGAGATGTAGCTCAGAAGCAGAATGTCCCTAGCGCGCGCACGCACACACACACACACACACACACACACACACACTTATGTGTGCGTGTGAGCATGCACAAGTTAACAACTAAAAATTAACACCTGAAAAGTCTTTCTATTTTCAGAGGATTTTGAGACAAAGCCCTTGCTTTTAGTGCTAAGCCTGCTTCCATTGCATAGCCTTGCTTCTGGACAAGTTAAAAATGACAGTTCAAGACAATGGTGGCTATGCTCCTTACACACAGAAGCCCCTTTACTGTAACTAACTAAAAATTACCAGAAATAATATGTCCAACAGATGACATTTTTTTTGTGGTGCCGGGGATTGAACCTAGGGAAATTCTACCTCCAAGCTACACCATAAGCCCTGTTTTTTTCTTTTTTTTTTAAATTTTGGAACAGGGTCTCACTAGGTTGCTGAGAGGCTTGCTAAGTTGCTGAGACTGGTCTTGAATCTGAGATCCTCCTCCTGTCTCAGCCTCCCTAATACTAGGATTACAGGCATGCACCACCACACCTGGCCAGATGACATCTGCTTATGCTAAATTTCCTCAATGATGTTCATCAACATATCCTTGAAATTTCCTTTACAGCTTATTAAGTGTTGTTCTGAATTGCCCTTATGATGACAAGTCTGATTTTGGGGGGTTTGAATTTATTTATTTATTTATTTATTTATTTATTTGGTGGTACTGGGGATTGAACTCAAGGGCATTCTATCTCCAAGCTATACCCCCAGCCCTATTTTTTTTATTCTTTATCTTGAAACAGAGTCTCACTAAGTTGCGGAATGCCTTACTAGGTAGCTGAGGCTGCCCGTGAACCTGGATCCTCCGGTCTCAGCCTCCCAAATGCCGAGATTACAAGTGTGCGCCACCACGCCCGGCTGGGGTTGGAATGTAGATTTCAACAATTGCCAGGTGTTACCTAAAATGAATACTGATGAATAGAGAGGTAATCAAGTTTGTCAGATATCTATATATTGGGGGGGGGGGCAAAAAATAAGTAAAGATAATCCATAACACTTTTTTCTTAACTGATTTACTTATTCATTGTAAAGCACTTCCAAAATTGTTTTGAACAATGATGACAACACTAGAATGAGTATGATGCTTCCAGAGATAACTGCTTTGAAGGACACTATCTGGATATATTTTACATATGTAAGGTCCCTTACTCTATTAAAAAATCTCATGTACTAGTTTTCCTCTAATGCACTGTTTAATATAGGCTTACTCTTTGTGTTGAGTCTTTTTTTTACTTGTAATGCATGCTTGCCTTTGTTTCTTATATCCATAGTTGAAAAAAAATTTTTTTCCCTTAAAACTGCTAGATATATGGATACAGCCAATACTTTGGAACAAGAAACTAAACTGGGATTACGACGCTTCGAAGTTTGTGACAACGTAGATCTTGAAACTATTTTGATGGAATATGAGGGCTATTATTTTGTAAAATTCCAGAAATACCCCAAAATTGTTAAAAAGGCAACAGACACAGGTACAAGGCTATTTTCTGGAAATAAGGCTTAAGAATAGTGTCTCATCCTCATCTTGTTATCAGGTAGAGGGCGCCCTTCACCCTGCACTATCAGAGGAGCCGACACTTAAACATGATCATCTGGATATTGACATTCCTTTAGTCATGCTGGCATTTGTTTGAGGAATGTATGTTTTAGGGCAATGAAAGCAAAACCCCCAGTGTGCCACAAGTACTCTTTAGAACACCAGCATTAATTTCTGTAGAGATGGAGAGGGCTGTTGGAAGAGAATAAATGACAAAAGACCTTTTCTTGTTAACAAGACCTATTATCTATCTCAAAAATAACACGAAAATGAGTATTGGTGAAGCTAATAGCTCATGTATAGATAATGAAATGCTTTTGAAAGCCATCACTCCAGATAATGATCAATAGAATGCAAGGACCCAGGGTAGGTTAGCAGTCAAGGAGGCTGGCCAGGGAAAGATCTAAAGCCAGGGCTCTAGGTTTTGCAGTAACATTGACTTAGAAGCCTGTAATGGGGGAAGTAATTATAAACCAAGGGAGAGCATTGTCCTGTTTACAAGGCACTTGTTAAGCCACAGATTTTAACATTTCATGTAGGGACCAGGAAGCTGAGAGAAACATCAATTAAAAATAGCCAGGGCCGAATCTCAGACCTGGAATTTTATCTGAGCTCCCTTCCAAGAGCTTGGCTTTCTTAACTGGTTGTCAGATATGGGCCTTGAGAAAGCCTTGAGTCTTGACCACAGGGCTACTAGCACTGTTGCTGACACCATCTGATTTCTAGATGGCTTATATGCTCATCTAGCTTGGTACCCACATTCTCCTGTGATATTGGACACCATGTCTTTAAGGTAAACTGGCAGAGTATGACTCATAATTATTCCCTGCCAGGCTCTCACAATCTCCTTGAGGTCCCATGCACTCCAGCAAAATGGTGTTGAGTTTAAGAAATGGCGGCTGCCATCTGCGTTGGAGTTGGCGTGGTCTCCAGCATGTTTCCTATCTGAGATCTTGGGGTCTCTGTGAAGATGCGTGGGAAAGCTCAGTTTCTTTCTTCTCTCTGTGATTTAACTTCTCTCTAGAATAGCTGAATCTTTGGTCCAAAAGACTGAAGTGCAAGCTTTAAGAAAATGTAAAAGGAGAAACATACCTAAAAAACAAACAAAAAACCCCACTTTCCCTCTCTTAAGATTTTAAATTCTTTCCTTTTTCTTTCAATATTTGTTTTGCCACAGGAGAAAATAAGTTGCCACCAAGAAGTGGAGGGAAGACCAGAAGGTAAAGTGAATCATAATTCATCTTGATCAACTCAACTCTAGGAGTTTGTGGGATCTTTCAGGCAAGGGACCTCCATGTCTGACTACTAGCTATACCAGACTGTGGTCACGTGACCTTGCTAAGCTCAGCCATGGAATCCCCTCATGTTGTAGTTGTCCAGGGCTTGGGCTGGTGTCTCTTAGCTCCTTCAGTTTTACTGCAAATAATTGCATCCAGTGATGCTCTGTCTTTCTAGGCCATGTGGAATAGGCGATATGGACCTCAGAGGTTAAAAGACCCAGGCCCAATTCCTGGCTCTGCCATTTCTAAGCATGGAACAAGTTTCTGGCACATAGTGAATTCCTGGCACATGGTGACCACCAAAAAAAAATATTTTATTTTATTTATTTATTCATTTATTCATTTATTTAATGTGTGTTTTACTGGGGGTTGAACCAAGAGGCACTCTACCTTTCAACTACACCCAAGCCCAATTTTGTTTTTTATTTTGAAACAAGATCTCTTTACTTTACTGAGGGTCTTGCTAAATTGCTGAGGCTGTCCTCTAATCTGTAATCTTCCTGTCTCAGCCTCCTAAGCACCAGGATTACAGGCCTGTGCCACTACACCCTGCTTATTTCCCCTTTTAAATAGTGTCTGTAATTTCTCTGCGCATTCCCGGAGCACAAGTCCTGACCTGGATGAAGATAATTAGTAATCTAGGAGGTCAGGCTCCAGTTCTACCTCCCTGGCACCACCATGTGTACCAGGCTTGTCCATCACACACCCATCCTGTGTGCCTTTCCCCAGCCCCTCCTGTCCAAATCTCATTTAGGACTTGGAGCACCTGATGGGAGCCCCTCTGTCTCTTGACCATTCTGAGTAGCCTCTCATGAGGCCCCTGATCTTGCCTCAGTGTCCCTCCCTTTCCTTCCTTTCCACACTCAGTACACTGCCATTGTCATGGCTTGTTCAGAAATGCCCAGGGGTGCCAGGGTGCTGCTACCCATGGATGGAAGCTTTGGGGAAGCAGGGCTTGCAGAGTTTTGCTATTATAGTAAGACATAAGCTGCTATTATAGTAAGACATAAGTATGGTGGCACACACCTATAATCCAAGTATTTGACCCTGTTTCAAAAAATAAAAAGGGCTGGGGTTGTAGCTCTGAGGTAGAGTACCCCTGGGTTCAATCCTCAGGATGATGATGATGATGATGATGGCACCTAAACTTCAGAGCAGGTGAAAGAGGGGCTTCTATAGGAGCCATATAACATTTAGGCAGTGAACAGCATTGTTAAAAATCTTATAATGTGAGTGAGAAAAAGAAAATCTAGATTGAAGACACAAGTAACTTATTAGGTCTCAAGAGGTAGAAATTTATATATCCCATCAAGTTCTCTGATCTTGGGAATACAGTTCCCTGTCTACAGTCTAAGAAGAGCAGGACTGGGATACCTCACAGGGTGGCCTGGTTTTGCTTATAACTAAGGTCGTGGGGCCATATGTTCTTCCTAGTATTCATGATGTGCTCTGCCCGAGGCTGCCAGTGCTTCCTGCTATTCTCTAGGACTGGTTTTATTGTTTTGACAAAAGTGCTATTCCTTTATTTATAGTTTCCATAAAGCTAGTCAGACTCCAGTAATAAATGATAACTACTTGTAAATAGAAACAGTGAGGAGCATGTTAAGAGGTCTGCTTGGATGCACTTGGCTTCTGATTATTTTTTCAGGCGCACATTCATGCCTGGAACTTCCTGAGCATTCTTTGTCCAGCAGACGCTCTGTGAGGGAAAGTTGTTGGAGGGCTTTGTTTCCCTTTAGGGATGGAGCCCGGTGGCATGTGTGGCAGCTTGGGGTTTCCTCAGCTCCTCTCAGTAAATGTCTACACATGGCAAGCAGAAAGGCTAGATAGCAAATGCTTAGTCAGAAAGGGTAACCAGGAAAGCAAAGAATGGTGTTTCTGTGCACAACTTATACTAAAAGATAGTTACTGAAGGAGAGGCTGTGTCATGAGACCAGCTGCCTGTGAATCAAAGTGTCTTTTCCTAATTTTGCATCTCACACCAGAGAGAGAGTGCTTCCAGTATACAAATTAGCCAATGACCAAAGAGAGGGAAGTTATGTGATGGGTGACAGAACTGGAATCTCAAAAGGTCTTGACAGTTTGGAGGGTGGACCCAAAGTAACAAGATGAAATTCAATGGAATAAGGTTTAGGCCCTACCAAAAAGCCCAAGAAATAGCTCCCACACTACAAAACTGGACCTAGCAATCTGAGTAAACTACAGGTGAGTACACCTGGATTAACATCACCTGAGTGTGGTGTGGCTGCTAACATAGTCTGAGGCCTCATCAACAGAAGTACACTGTCCCAAAAGTAGGAGAACGTGCGATTCTGGTCTAAAGACAGTGGACAAAGGGAAGGTGATCAGGATGAGGAGGCATCTGGGGTCAGGTAACTTTAGGAATGAGGGGAGCAACTGGATGCTTAGCTTGAGCAGAGGACTTGGGGGGGGCAGTCCTCAGTACAATGCAGTGGTTGTCTTCGCCCTCTCAAGAGGGAGTGGGCATTGTCTGCGGGATTCCATGAGACACGACTAGAACTGGTGGCTAAAGCCACAGGGGTGGGGGGATTTGGTTCCACATTTGGAAGAATTTTATAAGTGCTATTGTCTTTGGCTATATTGAAGCAAACCTGTGGATCAGTTGCGTCCAATGGGAAATCAAAGAACCACAAGGATGTAGAGGCAAGCTTAACTATATATATATAAAACTTCATTTAAATGAACTCTATTAATAGGGGTTTGCATTTATAAAATGCTTGGTATTCATTTCACAGTTATTTCATTTTTTGTGCCAGCAAAAGGCCCAAAGGACAGTAATTTTTATTTCTAGTTTAGAGATGAGAAAAGCTGCTCTGAGCATTGTCAGTATCCACCTCTCATGACGCCCACCCAGCGAGTCCAACACTGGGGTCACCATGTGTGGGCATTGGTGGTATTGTCGGCATGGTGGTCTTGCTGATCAACTGGCTCTGTGTTCATATTAAAGATGAACAACTTTTTCTTTCTCACAAAGAAGCAGAGTTGAAGCAGCAACTCTCTGAGGTCACTTAGGACATGGGAGAAAGATTTCTACCAAACTTCCCACAGATGCCTCGTGCACAGGAGGACCAGAGAATTGAGAGAGCAAGATGACCTGTGATGTGGGAGTTCATGTTTGGTCCCCCAAGCAGGTCTTGCCTTTCTCTGGATGTCATCTTCTACTGCAAAATGCCGATAGTCTAATACTGAATTTTATATCTAATTATGAGGATGTAGTGAAAAAATTTATTTTGCCCTTATAGTGATTCAAAATACATATCATACATGATATATATGTATATATGTGTATATATATATTATGTATACATACACACATATATCAAATGCAAGAGCTCCTGTAACTACCACACCCAGGCCGCCAGCTGGCTCCCTCTTCTTTCTAGTTAATACTGCCCATCTTCACCAGAGTTACCTACTCTTCTGACTTTCTAGCCTTATTAATTTGTTTTGCCTAAAGGAAATAGTATTTGATGAAAATTGTGTTGCACATGGTCTATGATGACAGACATGAGTAAGTTTTGCTTTCCTCCCACAAGCCTCGTGTGTGTGTGTGTGTGTGTGTGTGTGTGTGTGTGTGTGTCTGTTGCTAGGAATTGAACCCAGGGGCATTCTACCTCTGAACTACACCCATTACCTATCTTATTTTTTATTTTGAAACAGTGTCTCGCAAAGTTTCTGAGGGTCTCGCTAAGTTGCTGAGGCTGGTCTCATACCTGCAATCGCCCTGTCTCAACTTCCCAAGTACTGGGATTACAGGCGTGTGCCACCATGCCTGGCCTATAAGCCTCTTTTAATGTGTACCACATACAGCATGCTAGATGATATTCTAAGCAGGCCAGGTGTATGCAGTACACTGAATTAAAACCATGAAAGCCAGGCTTTAAGTCGTGGTTTTAAATAAGAAGCGGGAAGAAACAATGGAAGGATTATGTAATGCAATGTGCTCTTGAGAACCAAAGCCATCTGCCAAAGGGCTGAAGCTGTGTGTTGTGAGGGAGAAATGAAGAGAGTGAGTTGGGGTGTCTGGCAGAAAGTGGACCCTCTAGTCTAGTTTTGAAGGAGCCCAACAGGTATCCTGGAGGGAGTCAGGGCAGGATGGACAAGCTGGATGGATGGCACAGATGAATGGCTCTATTGTGTACATCTGCATATCTTCCAAGAACTCACTTTAAGTGTGCTACATTAATTGCTTATTTATTTCAAATTAAGTTGTTAGAATAATCTCCAAGGTTTTCATTGTCTTCCTTAGGGGTTTGAGTGACAGTTGTCAAAATCTTCCCAAGATCAATCAACAGAGGCCCCGATCCAAAACCACAACAGGGAAGACAGGGGACACCAAATGTCTCAATAAGGAGCATCCTAAACAGGTCAGGATCATTTTGCTTAAGGTTGCTAATATCACACTGGGCTGAGAAACAGCCCTGAGAAAATAGTCACACTTATTTACTTTTTGAGGTCCAATCTTTTAAAAATTGCTGTATGATTTAACTGAATTGTAGAATTTAACTGAATTTGTAGAAAGTTGCAGATTTTTAGTATGCTGGATTGAAACCATGGACAAATTCATAGATTTACCAGTGATTCTTAATTTGAGCAAGAGCATCCCCTCCTTTGTCTAAGTGTGGAAAGAGGGGCCTGGGAGGGGTAGGACCTGGCTACTGCAGACCTGAGGTCTCCCATCTGTGGTAACAGCAGGTGATAAGTCTTTCTGTCCCAAAGTATATCCCTGTGGCTGGGTCTCAGGGTCTACTGTTAGGATTCTCCAAAACACACATTGTTGGTCCTCTCCCCAGACCTCCACACTGGACTTTCTAGAGGAGGAAAGGCCAGGCAGCAAGAGGAGAGAGCACAGTAGGTAGGCAAAATCAATGCCTCCTGTCTCAGATATCTATGTCTAGAACCTTCTGTCTAGGACAAAACATTCCAGGCTTTAAAGAAGAGCAATAGAAACAGAGAAAAGGAATGGACAGAATTAACATCCATCCTGAAGATTCTTGTCAGGATATAATGGAATAATCACAAAACACAATTGGGCTAGGTGTGGTGGTGCATGCCTATAATCTTAGTAAAGGGAGGCTGGGGCAGGAGAATTGCAGGTTCGTGGCCAGTTTCAGCAACTTTGCAAGGAGACCCTCAGCAACTTATCAAGACCCTGTTTCAAAATTTAAAAAATAATAATAAATAAAATGGGCCTGGGAATGTAGCTCAGAGGTAAAATACTCCTGGGTTCAATCCCCAGTACTAAAAACAAAAGAGAACAAAAAACCTCCCAATTGATCAAAAGGAATTCCTCAGCCTCAAGGAAGGTCTAAAGCTGTGACCACTATGGCCTGACTCGGGGGGCCAGGGGTAACATGGGGCAGGTGAGTCTCATAATGAAGCTGGATGGCTGACATTGCTGCATCGCCACACTCTGCCAGATCTGGCCAGAAACACACAGTGAGAAAGACAAGCCAGCAAGTGGGAATGGGTCGAGGCACAGCTGTTTCCTTCATTGGAAAAGACGCTTGGAATCCATGGCCTGGTGTCACCTCTGTCCTACAGGGATAGGTCCTTCCTCATGGCACAGTTGGAGACTTTCTTTACTTTGCTGGTTCTGCACAAGAGTGGCAAAATAACACACAGGGCTCCCTATTACAAAATTGGTAATCCAGCATTGGATTTTGCAGGAGGCGGCAGGCAGTTACAACTAGCATCTGTAAGTTGCTCCCGCAGCTGACCAGTGCTGTCTCCCTTTCTTCAGGAGGGCGCCAATAACGCTCACGTGGAGACTGCTGACTTCGGCTTAAATATATCAAGAATCCACAAAGACAGTCCAGAGGAGCACGCCCGCCCACGGAGAGTAAGTGGAACTCAGGACACCTGACACCAAGAGGGGGAATTCTTTTTTAAAATGAAAACAGAAACCAGTATTTTTGTCAAACAAGCAAATTAAAACCTAAGGATCAAAGGTTGGCCGTGAGGTAGTCTGGGAAGAGCCCTGGAGGAGGATGAGAAAATGGATTCTGAAAGCCACGTGTGGTGGGGCACGCCTGTAATCCTAGGGCTTGGGAGGCTGAAACAGGAAGGATCTCACGTTTGTGGCCAGCCTCAGCAATTAAGGAGGCCCTCTGCAACTTAGTGAGACTCTGTTTCAAAATAAATAGTAGATAGATGGATAGATAGATAGATAGATAGATAGATAGATAGATAGATAAAGGTTGGAGTTGTAGCTTAGAGGTAGAATGCCCCTGAGTTCAATCCTAGTACTACAAAAAAGAAAGGAAGAATAAAGAAAGAAAGAAAAGAAAATGAGTCCTGATCTGGTGTCTCCTGGAAGAATGGTCTGGAGTGGACTTCCCCATCTCTAAGGAGCTTGGTTTCCTCATTTATAAATGAAAGAGTTCAGAAGAGATAGCTTCTAAAGTTCCTTTTGGCTTAAAAATCCTGTTATTTAATGAGCTTTGACCTCAGGCTCATTCTTTTTGGCCCTGTCAGGGTAGTTGAGTAGTGGTGTCTCCTGAATTCCTTGGCAACCATGAAACCTCGGTTGATGTTCCTGTCCTTGATAGATATGTCCACCTTTTCTCAATGAATTTCATGACTGGATTTGTAAATAACACTTTCTCAAAGAGAAAAGACCCAGACTACGTGGATGTAGTCAAAAGGTTAAGTTTAAACTGGGTGCATGGCACGCACCTGTAATCCCAGTGCTTGGGAGGCTAAAATAGGAAAGACACAGGTTCAAGGCTAGCCCCAGCTACTTAGTGAGACCCTGTCTAAAAATAAAAGATGTAAAAAGGGCTGGGGGAGTAGGTTGGAGGTAAAGTGTCCCTGGGTTCATTCCTAGTAACACACACACACACGCACACACACACACACACACACACACACGAAGGTAAGTTCAGCATGTCCTTTGGCAATGAAAAGCACCATATTCCTCTTGAGTATACCCTATAGGGTGGTCATTCTTTAGGAGTCTTCTCTCCTCAATCAAGTTCTTAAACTACAGATTGTTGACTTGGCTCTGGCCAGTCCTTCAGGCAAACGTGTGTGTGTGTGTGTGTGTGTGTGTGTGTGTGTGTGTGTGTGTTTGAAGGGGTGACTGGGACCATCTCTCTGTAAGTTTGGAGAGCTGCCTCATTAGCCTGCTCTATTCTATTTTTTCCTGTGCTGGAGACTGAACCCAGGGGTGCTCTACCATTGACCTATATCCCCAGGGGCCTCTTTATTTTTTTTTATTTTGAGACAGAGTCTCACTAAGTTGCCCAGGCTGGCCTCAAACTTGCAATCCTCCTGCCTCAGCCTCCTGGGATTCCAGGTGTGTGCCACGAGCTTGGCTCTGGCTTCCTTTAAGGACTCAATTAATGGAGTCACTCCTGGAGACGATGTCCTTCAGGTCAGTGTCTCCCATGGAAAAGTGCTTCCTTGTTCACCTTCACTGTTTTTTTTTTTTAATGTTTTCAGTCATTTTTGTGCCGAGCCTTCTTGTGGCTTCAGTTTCTCTTGTGACTGCTTACATTGGTATGAATGGATGCTTCTGAGTGGGTCACAAGGAAGGGACCATTTAACCTAGCACTTAACCTTTGAAATAGTCTGACTATAAATTCTCTTTCTAGCAGAAATGTCTTCAGGGTAAAATGTAGACAGTTTTCTTCCTAGCATTTTAAATGTGCTCAGGCCAAATGAATGTGTATCACCAGGGCTGACCCCAAAATGTGTCTATCATCACCGTGTTAGGGACCCTAGATTCAGGATTCCCACCCCAGCCTCCGCAATTTCACAGGTGTGTCACTCTTAATGGTACAGGCTTCAGAGTCAGCCTTCCCGGGTTCACACTCTGCCTCAGGTCTTCCTTGCTGTGTAACTTTGGGCAAGTTGTTTTTAATTTCTCCAAGCCTTACTTCTCTTTAACGTAAAATAGAAATAATCAGAGTGCCCATTATAATGAAAGGAGAGTGTTAGTATAGTGTCTACCACATAATAAACACCCACTAAGTGTTGGCTGCTCTTATTGTAAATATTTTTTTTTTTTTGCCTGCATCCTGCGTTTTCTTTCCTGACTCTAGGGAAGACAGGACGGCACTGGAAGGAGTATGGGTCTGGGAAACAGATATCATGGTTTGAATCCTGGCCTTAAGTCACTTGTTAGCTGGTGGGCAAATCACTTAACTCTTCTGGTCTTACTTCCACAAATGCAAAATGAGATGTCATTCCTCACTATAATAGCACTTATAATAGCAGAGCTATTATAAGAGATAGAAACAAGTGTGGTGGCACATACCTGTAATTCCAGTATTCAAAAGGCTGAGACAGGAGGATCACAGTTTCAAGACCAGCCTCAGAAACTTAGTTAGACCCTCTGCAACCTAGTGAGACCCTGCTTCAAAATAAAATATAAAATAGGGCTGGGGTGTAGCTCAGAGGTAAATGCCCCTTTGTTCAATCCCCAGTAGTACGAGAGAGAGAGAGAGAGAGAGAGAGAGAGAGATTCCTCACAGAGTATTTGTACACTTGTTTTGTACTACGTGCTCTACTGAGTGATGAATGCATGTATAGTGACCAGACAGGTCTTATCTCTACTTTTGTAGCAAGGAGTTCTTGCTGTGTATGTAATGTTTTAAAAGGAAGAGACCGGACAGGGGAAGTGGTCATGTAAAGAACCAGACAGTATATATCAGGAACTGAAAGTGCTCGTGAATTTTTATTCAAGTCAATTTCATTGTGAAGAATTATTTACAGTATTTTCTGAGCGACCCAACCTGAGGCCATCATCTGTTCACTATTGGGGGGGGGGGGGTTTCTTTTTAAAGCTTAACTTTAAGTTTGCCATATTCACTAGGATATATAAATGTGGTTTGACTTAATGACTTGGGGCATACTAGGGCAGTCTTCTTGCATGTGTTAATGGTATAAATAACCCTCACTCTCTTTCAGAGCCAAATCATTGACTTCCGGGGGCTGCTCACAGATGCTATCAAAGGAACAACCGGTGAACTTGCTTTGAACACTTTTGACTGTAACCCAGATCCCTCAGTAAGTGGCTAAAATGTGTCATTCAGCTCTCAGCCTGCCAAGATCTAGTTGAACTTTGGAAGCATCATTTTAGGTCTAGTGAGAGCTTGTGTTCAAGTCAAAGGTCATAGCAACCTGTCACCATTTGTTTCACCAAGATCTTGTTTTTCTTCCTAAATTATGAAGCAATATTGTAACATGAGCCTCTCCATTCCTCTCATCAGGAACGATTGCTGAAACCTCTGAGTGCATTTATTGGCATGAACAGTGAGATGCGAGAATTGGCAGCGGTGGTGAGCCGGGTAAGATCTGCTGTTCAATTCACAAATTTACGGAGGCAGATTGGGGCTCCTGGAGCTTTGTGGGCTGCTTCTTTTATTAATAACAATAAATATGATCATTTATTTATAAAGTGCCCCCACTTGCGAAGGCACTCATATTGTTTAGAGGCACAATAATGCGTGATAAATAAATTATAGAATCATAAAATTACAATAGAAAAAGCCCACCAGCTCACTATAGAGGCCAAGAAAACCAAAAGAGAAAAGGACTTAGAAAGGAAGGGACAGGTGAAAGGTTTTATAGCAGGGCCCACAGTCAAGGAAAGAAGCCTCTTAGGGAAGACAAGAGCATAACTGCATTTTGTTTAAAAAGTCGAAGTCTAGAAATAAAGAAGTTGGGAGTCTGATGGTCTCATAAATGGAAATTTCCATGAAAAACAAGATTAGTGGGAAAGGTTTTACCACCCAGACTACAGATGGCTCAATCTTGCACCCCGGGATCTAAAGGCAGTGAAGCTTAATGGCTAACAACACAGGCTTTGGGATCAGTTAACCTGCAGTTGATTTCTAGATCCTTCTCCTTCTAATCTTGTGACTTTGGGCAAGTTTCTTAGGATTAGAAGAGATTCCTGAGATATATAGGTTACTTTTTGAATTTCCACTGAACTCGTATTTAAGTGAAGACTGAAACCAAGGCAAGCTCAGGGAGATGCTTACAATGATCTAGAAAAAAATACACAGCACCTCTGCGTAGCGGAGTGTCCCTCAGCCTCTCTGTGCAGCTCAGCAGTTGTTTACTGCACACTCATTACGCCTCAGGCATGTGCTGGGACCTGGAAACAAAAAGGCCAACAGATCAGATGCTGCAAGAGCTCTGGTTGCCTGGGAAGGTGCACTTTGAGAGCGTGAAGGAGGGGTAGTTTTGTTTTTTTGTTTTGTTTTGTTTTTTGCCAAGCCACGAGGAAGGTGCTAGGAAAGAAGACACATCAGTGGCTTCACTATGAAATAGCATCAAAGAGGGAGGGTGGCAGGCACTTGGGGAAATTTCACCGGTGTGAAATTGTGTTATTTGCGTGTGTTTCTGAGGAACCAATCAAGAAGCAGGGAGTGGTGAGAAATGGGGTTGGAGAGGAACAGGGTCCTGAGGAAGCTGCACCGTGAGCAGCACCAGGGCCTGGAGAGGTGAGGAACCTTGGAACGGCATTCCTCAGGTGCAAGAGGTCATCCAGGGTGCCTGCAGGAGGCTGGGTCTCACTGCAGTGACTGGTAGGTGGCCAGCAGTGCAAGGGAGGCAGCTGTGAGGTTTTCCCAGTGAGGGGGATGAGGGAGTGAGGCAGATGGGGTGACTGGGATGCATAAGACAGCAAATTATTATTATTATTATTATTATTATTATTATTATTATTATTATTTTTGCAGTACTGGGGATTGAACTCAGGGGCATCCTATCTCCAAGCTATACCCCCAGCCCTATTTTTTATTCTTTATTTTGAAACAGGGTTTCACTAAGTTGCAGAGTGCCTCACCAGGTAGCTGAGGCTGGCCACGAACCCGGATCCTCCGATCTCAGCCTCCCAAATGCTGGGATTACAAGCGTGCGCCACCACGCCTGCCTGCAAATTATTTTTTATATTTACAAAAATCAATAGTCTCACTACCATTTTTGTAAAAGGATAACACGCCTGGAGGTAGAGCTATAGACTGGAAGTGACTTGCAAGGATTCCATGTGGAGTCCTTTCCACAGTAGCATGGGAAGCGGTCACTCAGCTCCTACCTGAATGCTCCCAGAGACAGAGAGATCACCACCTCATGAGGCAGTCCTTTTGAGTTGCCTGATAACTTTGGAATTGCTTAAGGAGGAATTTTGGAATGGGTGATTAAATATTACCTTGTAGAACTCAGTATCAACTCTAGTAGAGGATAAGAAATACTATTATCAATGGATGCCTTGATATCAAGGCAGGCAGATCTTCATCTTGGGCCAAGACTTCCCTCAGAAAGGGCTGAAAGAAGAACGTGAGTTTCTAGTGGGCCTGCGTGCAGAATGCAGAGTTAGGCTCTGAAGACAGCGTGGGTTCTCCCGCCATTGTGGAAGACCTTTCTCTGTCCTCCCATCTAAGAATGGATTGTGCATATTAGGTATGACCCAAATCACTTCTATAAATAGTTCCCTTCATAAAAGTGGAATTGCTGTGTGGAGGAAATTGGGTGACAGGGAGACAGGGGTAGGACCCCAACAACTCACCGACATTAAAAAAATGTACTTTTGTATTTTTGAAACGTGCATTTATTACTCATTAAAATTAAATAAGTAAAAAGAGTGTTTTCAGATTTGTTCTGTAGTCACTCAGAATGACTTTGGGAAGGAGGCTTTTTCCCCCCAATGTAACAATCTAGACATTGTTTGCCCGAAATAGCTCCTACAGAGAAAGGTCCCTGAGTGACTGTTCTGAGGCGTCTTGTGAAATTGAAGTTTGGAAACTGTAAATTAGTTATCAGTAAAAGCTACCTTAATTGATTACCCTAGATGGTTGCTACAGGGCTCTTCTAGAAGAAGAGAAAACTGCGCTTTTGCTCTGTTGTCGGCTTCCTTGAATTTCGCAGGAGCAATTGCTCCTGCTGGAAGTAGGGAGCGACCACTAGGGAAAAGAGAGAAATTGGTTTCAGAGGAGCATTATCTCTTTTATGCAACAAATTAAGAAAGTGTTCACCAGATCAAAGAATGAAAGAGAAGCCAGGTGCCGGCAAGGAACTATGTTTTACAGTAAAAACCAGTGTAATTTGAAGGCATTTTCTGTAGCTTTTTTGATTATGCTCCATAAATCAGCATGGTTTGGTATTGACTGAAGACAGGTAGAGACCATTGTTGGGAGATATTTTTTTTCCCTCATCGATATTTTCTTCAGGGAAAAATCATTGAATATTTTCATGGCATCCCTTCGGTGAACTAACTCCAAATTACAATGTATACATATACATATATTTTTTTTTTTTACCACCAGCACTTTATATTCTATTGTAAGTCAAATAGTGTGTTCCTGTGTTTATTACAGCTGTGGAGGAAAACATTAGTTTTAACAAAATGATCCAATGTGCATTGCAGGACATTTATCTCCATAATCCAAACATAAAGTGGGATGACATTATTGGACTGGACGCAGCCAAGCAGCTAGTCAAAGAAGCAGTTGTGTATCCTATCAGGGTAAGGAAGGAGGCCCCCTGGGAACTGCTTCTGTTCATTATCCACTGGACAAGCCGTATGTCACACAGCCACCAGGAAGGGAAGGGCAGGAGAATTTTCAGGTGAACTTTTTGCCTGTATCACAACTCTTTGTCAACACAGGACATCAAGTTTGGTCCATTCTAGACTATTAAAATCATATTTCATATTGGTGCAAGGCAGGTGTCTGCTTAACGTGAGAATTTAAGACCTAAGACTGTTGTGTAAGTTTGTCAGCTCCTACACATTGGTTCAAATTAGCCTTCCCCACTACAAATGTATGTAGTATAGTACTTGAGAAGCAGAAATAGGAGGATTGCAAGTTCTCAGTCAGCCTCAGCAACTTAGTGAGAACCTCTGTAACTTTTTGAGACCCTGTTTCAAAATAAAAAATAAAAGAGGGCTAGAGATATAGCTCAGAGGTAGAATACCTCTGGGTTCAATCCCCAATACCACATCAAAAAAAAAAAAAAATGTACTTAGGCTAGGAGAAATACCTCCTGTAGGAGAGGTCCTGTCACTTGGTCTTCGTAGACCTTCCCTCACCTCCATCCCCAGTGCTGTCCAGGGCTTTCCTTGAGCTGATTGTGAAGACTGGACAGCACCTCTGGGCAGTGTCCAGCAGGGCCAGCATGCTGTGCTCATTACTTATTCTTGACAAATTTCTTCCTGGCTCATGAAACAGGTAGAAAAATAGAAAAACAATAGTCTCCAAATGGGATGATGAGAAGGTCAATACACCACATAGTTTTTGCTGTGTAACAGACCACCCTACAACCTAGCGCCTTGAACAATAATCATATATTCACTTACAATTCTGTGCAGGCAGATCGGGCTGGATGCAGCAGGGCCGGCTCATCTCTTCCCTGTGGTGTTACTGGGCCAGCTCCTCACACCTCTGCGCATCAGCCAGATGACTGGAGAGGTTGGAGAGGCTGGGAAAGGGGATAAACAGGAAAGCGAGGCCTCTCTCCTCTAGCCCGCAGGTCCAGTCCTGTTCACAGAGGGCTCCCCTAAGAGGCAAGAAAGGACGAGCCCTAAGTCATTAGCATTTGTCATGTTTATATTTCTTATAGTTGTGACTCTTAAAGTTTTGAATCTCTTATATTTGCTGTCATCTTGGCCGAAGTCATAAGGCTAGGTCCAGATTTAAGTGGAGGAGAAACAGGTTCCACCTCTTCTCAGAAGGAGCTGCAAATAGTTTGAAGCCATTTTCTATAATCTCCTACAGCCAGGGTCACAAATGTATTTTATTGAATAACCTACTTATTCTTACCACTGAGCCCATGAAGCCCTGATATTCGAATGCATGTGTGTGTGTGGGGGGGGGGGGGGCGTCTGGAGATTCAACCTAGGGGCATTCCACCCCTAGCTGGAGCTACAGCCCCAGCCCTATTCAATCCTATTTTGTATTTTTTAATTTTGAAATAGGAGCTCATTAAGTTGCTGAGGGCCTGGCTAAGTTGCTGAGACTGGCCTCGAACCTGCAATCCTCTTGTCTCAGCTTCCCAAGTACTGGGATTACAGGTGTGCACCACCACGCCTGGCCATGGAATCCTTTGAAAATGCTGCTTGCGTAGATTAGTGGTGCTTCATACATTAGTGGTGCTTAAGCACCACACCTGGCTGGTTGCTTTTATTCTAAGGAGGCAAAAATCAATAAATTCAGATAATTCTTTCCCCTTCTTTCTTCTTCTGTTCAGATATAGGTGTAAGAAATATATTGATTTTCAGGATTAATAGAAATGAAGTCTCTTTTTCCTTCAAGTACAAACACAATACCAAACTTTTAGAAAGGACAGAACATCTCATTGACGCTCTCTGGATGTTATCACCATGGTATTTCAAGCTCAGCAGCTGATGGCTTTGAGATTTAGCATCAGCATTAGCAATAAACTGAGAACTACTTGCAATTTTGCTCTTATTTTACTTCCCCTTGTTCTTTGCCAATACCACCCACCACGCAGATTGCTTGAATTTAAGTTAATGGGAGGACTCACTGAAGTCCAGGCATACATTTGTCGCCAAATATTCCCTATGTATGTATGAATGTATTGTATTTTGTGGTGCTGGAGATTGAACCCAGGGCCTCACACATGCTAGACAACCACTCTACCACTGACAAACACCTCCAGGCCTTTAAGAAATTTTTATTTTGAGACAGGGTCAAGCTAAGTTACCTAGGTTGGCCTCCAATTTTTAATCCTCCTGCCTCAGCCTCCTGAGTACCTGGAATGTCAGGAGTGTGCCACTGTGCCTGCTTTACAGCATTCAAAGGACTGCCAAATGCTCTACAGATAGAACTCTGGGTAAAATGTTGTTATACATGTAAGAAATAACCATTGTAATGTGATGGGAGAGGAATAGCTACATATACCTTTCTTTTCCTGTAAAAAAAAAATGCTCTTTTAAGAAGTCACAAACATTAAGTTAGGCATTCTTATCCAGTGTGAAAAAAAATCGGGAAAAATAAGATATATGCAAAAGTGCAGTCCTTTAAAAAATAAAGGAAATCCAGAATAGTAGAGTCGGGCTGTGTTTTGTTCTAGCCTTGCTAGCTTGCATGTGCCAAGGTGTGCAGGCTGATGTGTCAATATCAAGCCTCCTCATTGTTTCTTGTTCCCACAGTATCCACAGCTGTTTACAGGAATTCTTTCCCCTTGGAAAGGACTACTGCTCTACGGCCCTCCCGGTAAGCACACCTTCTGTTTCTGTCTTGGTAGTGTGTGTGTGTGTGTGTGTGTGTGTGTGTGTGTGTGTGTGTGTGTAGGATGAGTTGCTCCTTCTGTCCTCTCTTCGGGATTGGGACTTATGGGCACTGAGTAACCACTTCCTTCCCGTGTGAGCCTGACTTCTGTCTGTAAGCGGGGAGATGAGACTGAAGCACCTGCTCCTATTTACCCACATGTGTCTCTAGGTACCGGAAAGACTTTACTGGCCAAAGCTGTGGCCACTGAATGCAAAACGACCTTCTTCAACATTTCTGCATCCACCATTGTCAGCAAATGGAGAGGGGATTCAGAAAAACTTGTTCGGGTAGGAATTCCTAAAAAACAAGTTCTAGCAGCATACGTGGTAACAAAATGATTATCAGAGCTTATTTGTTTTTAGGAGATGCCTACGTTACATTTTATCCTTGAGTCTTGATTACCAAAACCTGGGAAGTGGATTGACTACTATACGTGTCTATTTATCATGCTCCTAGCAAAACATGATCTCCTTTCTTTTGGAATTTTACCAACTTTTTTTTTTCTTTGTGATTTATGTAATTTAGGAATGGAAGCTAGAAAACAAAATTGACTCTGAAGTGGCCTATTGTTTTCTTTATTCAAGAAGCATTCACTGCTCAGTGTGGTGTTGCACATGCACATCTGTAATCCTAGTACTTGGGAGGCTGAGACAGGAAGATCATAGGTTTGAGGCCAGCCTCAGCAACTTAGCAAGGCCCACAGCAACTTAGTGAGACCTGTTTCAAAACAAGAAATAAAATAAGACTGGGGGTGTAGCTCAAAGGTAGAATGCCCCTGGATTCAATCCCCAGAACCACACCCCCCAAAAAAAAAGCATTCATTATTAAGCTTGTGGTTCGGCATGGTGGCTGGTGGCACACACCTGTAACCCCAGTACTTAGGAGGCTGAGACAGGAGGATCAGAGGTTCAAGGCCAGTCTCAGCAATTTAGCAAAGCTCTCAGCAACTTAGTGAGACCCTGTTTCAAAATAAAAAATATAAAATAGGGTCAAGTAGGGCTGGGGGGTGAGTATAGCTCAGAGGTAGAATGCCCCTCAGAGGTAGAATTCGCAGTACAAAAAAAAATTTAGCGTGTGTACTTAGTTAACAGGCATTGGGAGGGTTCTACTGTATGCTAGTCCCTTCACTAAGTGCTCTACAGAAGAATCAATACTTAAAACTTAATGATTCTTGAGCAAGTTTTTCTCCACAGTCTCATAGCTGTAGGGTTTTTCCTTCTTAAGAGGTTGTTTCCATTTTGCAATGTCTCATTCCTAGTCTATGGTATATTTCACATTAAACAATTCCACTATGTCTTCCAGTTACCCTAAAAGAACCCCTGTTTATGACATAAGCCTCACTGTCAGGTAGGTCCTTCCCAGAAATCCTGTTAAGCTATTGCCTTCCGTAGAATGACTGATAAGTAATCAATACTAAGTGAGTATAAATATTATATATTTTCTGAAAAGAACCTACCCTAAAATATTACTCTGAAATTGTGTTCCCTTGGATGACTCATTTCCAAAAGATTATGGCCTGTTTGCAAGTCAGAAGGGAATATTTTACAAGGATTGGTCTACCTAAACCTACTATTTATTATTTTGATACAGCTTTCAAGTTGTTTCAAATGTGAGAGTTTTTATAAATTCTTATCATTCCTTCAAAATTGTGACTTTTGAAAATATTCATTAACAATCCGTGTGTGTGTGTGTGTGTGTGTGTTATGAGGGATTGAACTCAGAAACATTCTACATCTGAGCTATACCTCCAGCCCTTTTTTAAATTTTTCATCTTAAAACAGGGTCTTGCTAGGTTGCTAAGAATCTTGCTATGTTGCTAAGGCTGTTTTGAAGCAGGAGTTGAGGGCTATTGAATGGTTGAGCGACCTCTTTAGCAAATGCGTATATCTGTGATCCTCCTGTCATGGCCTCCCAAGTCCTGGGATTACAGGCATTCGCCTCCATGCCTGGTTCCTGTTCTCCTTATTTAATCTTTGAGAGTAGCTCAGTGCCAGGTCCAAAAATTGGAGCTGGTATGTAGCTACTCCTACAGTTATGGTTTCTGTGTGATTCTGGTTAGCTGGATTTTAATTAGCTGAAAATCAACTTAACTATAATTTTATCAGTCTTAGACTTTTGGGGGGTATTTCATTTAGTATGCTGAGTAGCAACAAAACCCTTACAAGATGCCCCTCCAGAATTACTTTAGATTCGTCTCCAATCATAAAATGAACTTGCTACATTGCTAAGGCTGTCCTTGAACCTATGATCTTCCAGTCTCAGTCCCCCAAGCACTGGGATCATAGAAGTGTGCCACCACGCCTGACTGAGGTACCTACTATTAACAGTTCCTGGTGTAGCCATTCAGAATATTTATCTATACATACATTAACACCAACGACTGTTTATTTCTCTTCCATTTTAAGTACAAGTAGAATTATACTATACATTCCTTCTGTCTTATTTTTTTTCTCCACTTAATGACAAAGATATTGCTCCAGACTAGTCTATATTCCTACATAGTGCTTCATTGCATGAATGCATCAAGATAAATTTAACCAGTCTTTTAAAAAATTTTTTTGATGGGCATTTATGTTGTTTCTAGTCTCTTACTCTTGTAAACACAGTAGGAGGATCATTTCCTACACACACATATCTTTGCATATGTAGCAGTATAGAACAATTTCTATGAAGCAGAATTGCCAGGTCAGAAGAAATAAACATCACTGATGGCTTAATTACCTGTCAACAAGGTTCTGCTTCTCACAGACCCATCAGTGGTATGCCTGTGTTTCCTTCCCCCACTCTGACCAACATTGCATAGTAGCAAAAAATTTTTTAAAAATTGTTAGTCTGATAGTGATTGAATGTTCATTTCAATATTTCAGTGTTTGTATGCACATCTTTGATTTGGAATGAATTTGAACATTTTTATAGGTTTAGAAGATACTTACATTTCTTTTTATCTATGAAATGCATTCTTATTTGAATATTTGAAAAAATAATTAAAAAGGAAACAGGTAATCCCTGCCAACCTTGAAGTTGGCCATTTCCTTATTACTTTACTATAATTATTTTATTTTCTTCTTTATCTCTTGATATCTTGGAAAGGTCCTCACTGGGACAATCTTGATTGTGCTGTCAAACTCTCCTCTGAAGCTTTCAGATAAAGAAAGCCCTTTAGGACCTTCCCCTAAATCAGAGAAGCTTTTTATACCCTTTGTTTCTCTTTATATTCCAATTAAAGAGTTATTTATAGGGAATCTTTGCTATGTTCCTCCCTCGCCTCCTAATGTTCATGCCTCTTAGGAGTTGAGCGCTATTGAATGGTTGAGTGATCTCTTTAGCAAATGCATATACCTGTTGGTGCTTACATCTTTCACCGAGGCCCCCATGCACAGTTGTATGATTTAACTTCCTCCAAGTACCTCTGAAAATTTTAGACTAATGCTTCTAGAAGCACTTACCCAGGATTCTATTTATTCTCTGGGAGTGGGAAGAGCCGTGATGTGGACACTCTGGAGGCCTGGGCTCTACATGCAGGTCTCCTTCCTACAGGGCGGCAATTGGTTAGGTGGAGACAATTGGTCTCCTGCACCTGAGCAGGCTCTTTAAAAACACATGTGGTTCTAACATAGGGTTCTCATACTCCCTTTTTCATTGGGTAGACTGTTGCTATTGTGATTACCCTTAGTGTTAGGTACTGGGGCTTCTCTTTTTGTGACAGAGAAGAAAAGTTTCTTTTTTTCTTTTTTCTTAGGTGGTATTTAAAATGCATTTGTTCCAGGCATGGTCACACATCCCTGTAATCCCAGTACTTGGGAGGCTGAGACAGGAAGATCACAAGTTTGAGGCCAGCTTCAGCAACATAAGGAGACTCTCAGCAACCTAGTGAGAGACTCTGTTTCAAAACAAAAAATAAAAAAGGCTGAGGGTGTAGCTCGGAGATAGAATTCCTCTGGCTTCAATCCCCAGTACCACAAATAAATATAAAAATTAAAATTAAAAAAGACATTTGCAATGAGTGTCCCAGCATTGCCCTTGCTCTCTTGCTTCATTAGACTGAGATTCTGTGAAAGGAAAGTGCTGACACTTGACCTTGGGTGACCCCCGAATAGTGGGGAAGGTGAGGAGGGACGCCCTGCTGCTGCTCAGGAACACCACAGTCTGGCTTTTTCTGAGTCCCTCCCTCCGATTTGTCCTGTGATGCTTTGCTATTCTAAGTGACACGGCGAATAAATCCCCCACGGCTATTAAAGAATCTCTATTCTTTTCTAAATCTCTTCTGCTTTCTCTGATCAACCAGCGAGGAATTATATATGGTGCTCAAGAGATCAGCTTCATGGTGTAAGAAAAAAAAATTCAGATTTTTATACTGTTTTCATTGCCACCACATCTCCCTTTAGAGCTTTTTATTTTGTTTTTATATGTCTGTTCTTTTGCTGGTTGTGTTCCTGTTCTTGTTCAGTTACCCTGGAATAGAACATCTTATTCAATCAACAGTTTTCTTCAAGTACCTGAAGTCACCAAGCAGCAGTTTTGATTGAGGTGGTATGGGGACCTCCATGGAGTAATTTGGGGAGCAGAAAGAGGCAAAAAATTTCAACTTTGTTAAGTATGACTATTTTTTTTTTGTGGTACTTAGGATTGAACCCAAGGACATTCTACCTCTAAGTTCTATCCCCAACTCTATTTTATTTTTCAGTTTTGAAACAAGATCTCACTAGGTTGATGAGAGTCTCACTACTTGCTGAGGCTGGCCTCGAACCTGCACTCCTCCTGTCTCAGTCTCCCAACTACTGGGATTACAAGCATGCACCACTACTGTCAGCTCTCTCCCTGCATTTCTTTCTTCAGAAAATAATCTTTGTATTGTCCCCAAAGATTAAAGGAAATAGCATCAATGTTTTGTTGTTGTTGTTGTTGTTAACATATTGTAAGGTTTTTGAGTCTGTGTGGAACCTGTTGGTAGGGTGTCTTCAGGGTTAACTAGTCAAGTGGAAGCCTGGGAATTGAGTTTTATCTTCAGTTCTCCCATTATGATTAGTAACCTTGAACTAACCACCTACTCTCCCTGGCTCTAATTTTATCAAGTGATAAATGGAAATAATTGGACCATCCAACCCCCTGGGATGGTGGTAGAGAGAAATAATGGTAATGATTATTAAGTTACTGTGAAATAACAGAGTAGAGAATGGATGCTTATTATTACGGTCATTTTAAGCTTTTAACATCTGGGAGTATCTGAGGACTTTAAGTAAATGATGAGGACTTTAGCTTAAGCATATGGATCTGAACATGCCATTGCTTTCCCCCACACAGGTGTTATTTGAACTTGCCCGCTATCACGCGCCCTCCACGATCTTCCTGGACGAGCTGGAGTCGGTGATGAGTCAGAGAGGCATGGCTCCTGGGTAACGGGGTTTTTTTTGGCCATCATTTCTCCCCTCTTGTAAGTGTGTTTGATGGTCGGAAGCCCATCGACATTTACCAGCAGAATGAGCCTATTAATAAGGCCACAAATTTTCTGCAGACACACGGAAAGGTCTTTAAATTAGATCCTGTTAACTGAATAGCTGATTTAAGTAGTTTTTATAACCGGAGGAAATGTCATCCTCCCTTCCCCCACCCCCACAGAGCGGTTTTCAGGCCTGAAGATCATCCAACCCCAGGATCCCAGGCTGCCATAACAGTCCCGCTGGCTCAAAATAGCTGCCTGTGAGTGGATCCTCTGGAGCCAGAGGGCTGCCCGCGGGGAGTGGGGCTTGCCCACGCGGCCTCTGCAAGGCCAAGTCTGTATTTCACTCCCTCGAGGCGGTCCTTGATGGGGTGGGAGGCCAGGGAAGCCACCGTTTCTCAGACATCAGGTTATGGCTCAGCAGGTCTGATTTTAAAATGTCACATATGTTATTTCTAAAGATTTAGCATCAGCTAATGTCCCTAGCAGGCAGGACCACTTCTCAGACTGCTAACAAGCCTTCTGTATGCTTTCCAAAGGCTAAGTAGAGTTGGGTTTTGTCTGCCTGATTTTAAGACCAGATTTCTGTCTTGATCTGAGTTTTGTTTTGTTTCAATTTTTACTAAATTTCAGTACCTCTGACTTGAAAAAAATAGATCTTGAAAATCTCAACACAGCTGCATTTATTAATGACCTTTAATGGTCTGTCACTAAAGCAGAACTAATAATAATAAAAAGTAAATGATTCATTTGTTAGAAATGTAACTAGAATATAATTTATGAAATTTTACACATCGGAAACCATTTTCCCAGCAGGGAAAAACAAGCTTAAGGTTGTGCCCAGGACAGATGGGATTTATGCAGTTGACCCAAGTGGGATACTTTCCATGGGTCAGCCATTGCTCATCGCCCTGGGCTGCTGCACTGGCTTCTCTCTATGGAACCTGGTAAGAGTGGGCAGCTACATGCCCAGCTGGAGGCTGCTGACTGGCCCAAGTCATTCCCTCTACAAAGACTGGCCGCGCCCCGCCTGCCCTACAGGCAGCTTAAGCACTGCTTCTTACATTTGCTTTGTGGGTCTTCCTCCCCAGGGTCTCACACAGCATTGATTTGCCTTATTTGGGAACTCTTCATCTACCATCCTTGAGTATGCTCCAGGTTTTGCCCTAAATTTCAATTTCCTTGTCTATAACGTCAAGATTCTAAAACTAGAGTCTTCAAAGGATCAGGGAATAATGACAGGTGGTCTGAAGTAAAAAGAATCATAATTATGGACAAATGCTAAATAAACATATAACTATACTTTGAGAGAGTCTTCGCTCTTAGGAAATGATGGTTTGTGACTAAGGAGCATAGATCCTAAAAAGCCATATGTAGATTGAGCATCTAATCTACAAGTTCAGAATCTAATATCTGAAGTGCTCCCAAATTTGAAACATGTTGAGTGTTGAGATGACACCACAAGTGGAAAATTCCACACCATGGAAGTTTGTTTCATGCATGAAATTATTTAACATATCATATTAATTTCCTTTAAGCTACATGTATAACGTATATATGAAACATAATTAATTTCATGTTTAGACAGGTTCCATCCCCAATATATCTCATTATGTATATGTAAATATTTCAAAATTAAAAACAAAATCTGAAACACTTCTGGTACCAAGCCTTTTGGATAAGGAATACTCAACCTGTACCTAATTTGAGCTGCTACCACACACATGAACAAAAGAGAAGTTGATTGGGAGGCTGAGACAGGAGGATCAAGCTTCGAGGCCAGTCGAATATAAGGGGACTCTCAGCAACCTACAGAGACCCTATTTCAAAACAACAAATAAAATCAGACTAGAGGTTTAGCTCAGAGGTAGAATGGATGTTTCTCTCTCTCTCTCTCTCTCTCTCTCTCTCTCTCTCTCTCTCACACACACACACACACACACACACACACACACACACACACAAAGAGAAGTTGAATGTTGTGTTGTCCAAGAAAGGCATTTTTGTCCTTTTAACCAAATCTATGCAAGTGAAGACCAAGGAGAGTCTGGTGAATGTGGTAAGTTTTTTATTTCAGTTTGGATCAATTGTTCAGGTCCTCATAACTTGCTCTTCTTTAGTATAGGGTCATAAGCAATGTGTGTGTGACCAGGGATGGGGGGGGGCAAAGTCACCCAGAAAACTGGTTCCAATCTGTCAAGCAGAGAAAGCCCAGTTTGAGCTAGGCATGGTGGCACACGCTTGTAATCCCAGTACTTGGGAGGCTGAGACAGGAGGATCGCAGCTTTGTGGGAAGCCACAGGTGCTTAGTGAGGCCCTCTGCAACTTAGTGAGACCCTGTTTCAAAATAAAGAACAAAAACAGGGCTGAGGGTATAGCTTGGAGGTAGAATGCCCCTAGGTTCCGTCTTCAGTACCACAAAAAAAAAAAAAAAAAAAAAAAAAAAAAAAAAAAAAA
>PVLC010020353.1:0-29360 GCA_004027655.1 Graphiurus murinus | reverse complement strand
TCAACAAATTCAGTAAGGTGTCCGGATACAAAATCAATCTTAAAAAATCAGAAGCCTTTTTATATGCCAACGACAAATCAATCGAAAAAGAAATCCAGAAAGCAATTCCACTCACAATAGCACCCCGAAAAATAAAATACCTAGGGATAAACCTAACCAAGGAGATTAAAGACCTCTATAAGGAAAATTATAGAAAGCTAAAGAAAGAAATTGATGAAGACCTTAGGAGATGGAAGGACCTCCCATGCTTTTGGATAGGCAGAATAAATATCATCAAAATGGCCATCCTTCCAAAACTGATCTACAAATTCAATGCAATACCCATGAAATTGCCAAGGACGCTCCTCACAGACATAGAAAAATCAGTCCTTAAATTCATCTGGAAAAACAAAAAGCCCAGGATAGCCAAGGTAGTTCTTAGCAATAAGAACCATGCAGGAGACATCACAATACCTGACTTTAAACTCTACTACAAAGCCACAGTAATAAAAACAGCATGGTATTGGCACAAAAATAGACACATAGACCAATGGAGTAGAATAGAAGACTCAGAAACAGACCCACAGACTTACAGTCAACTGATTTTTGACAAAGGAGCCAAAAATATACACTGTTTTGTTTTTAAAGAAATGACATTGATAAATCTGTGTGCAGAATGGTCAGGAAGAAGACAAAGAAGTCACAGATGACAATAGTCAGCAATAAACAAGAGGTCGTTAATACAGATTTTAAAGATTTAAAAAGAAATATCAATTTCATGGCAATACATTTGACAACTTAGATGAGATAGATTCAGAAATAAAGAAAATACTAAAGTTTGATCAAAAAGAAATAACTTTATGTTCCTATATCTAGTAAAAAAATAATTAATAGGTTAGGCATATAATCACAAAGAAAAGTCTAAGTTTGTATAACCTTACTAGAAATTAAACAGAACATGTAAGGAACAGATAAGAACAAATTCTACACAAATATCGAAAAGATATAAGCTCAATTCATGAAGTCTGCCTTACTCAGATGTCAAAGATAGTACAGGAAAACTCTAAACAATATCACAAAATCCTTAAAATCTTAACTATAACTCAGTGACATATGAAAATAATACTACATCACAATTGATGGTTTTTTGCTTTCGTTTTGTTTATGTTGTGCTAAGGATTGATCAGAACCTCATGAAAACTAGGTTAAGTGAATTGCCAACTGAATTATATACCTAAGTATTTTTTATTTTATTTTGAGATGAGGTGTCACTAAATTGCTTTGGTTGACCTTCAAATAGCAATTCTCCTACTTCACAGTTCTGAGTAGCTAGGATTAGAGTTTGTATAACATGGAACTAATATTCAATAAAAATTTAAAAATTACTGGATCATATAGTAGGTTCATTCCCATTCATCTGAGGATCCTCCATACTGTTTTCCAAAGTGGTTGCACTAATCTGTAATCCCACCAACAATGTATTAGGGTTCCCACCTCTGCATACCCTTGTCAGCATTTTTGTTTGTATTTTTGATGATTGCCATTCTAATTGGGGTTAGGTGAAATCTTAAGATAGTTTTGATTTACATCTTTTTGACAGCAATATCACCTCTAGGTTTGTACCCAAAAGAATGGAAACAAAACTATCAGACCAATGTATGTTTATCTATGTTTATAGCCGCACAATTCACAATTGCCAAACTGTGGAACCAGCCAAAATGTCTATCAACAGATGACTGGATTACAAAACTATGGGATATGTACACAATAGAATTTTATTCAGCAATAAAGAAGAACAAAATCATATCATTTGCAGGGAAATGGATGGAACTGGAAAACATTATATTATGTGAAATTAGTCAGTCACAAAAAGTAAAAAAAAAAAAAAGTATGCTCTCCCTAATATGTGGAAGCTAGGGAGAAAGTAAGTCATGAGAGGGACTCCAGATGAAGAATGAGAAAACTTAGATGAGCAAAGAAGGTGACTTAACTGAAGGTGATGGGGAGGAACTCCTTAATGCATATGATGTGCTTTCACAAACATATCAAAATCAATCACTAAACCGAACTTGAAAAGGAGGGAGGGGAAGAGAATGGGGTGGGAATTGGAGAAGGGTTAAATGAGAGATGTGTACATGTATGCCTTTACCATCTTGTACCTAACAAAGATGTATGATCACAATGTACCAATAAAATATTAAAAATTAATCAATGCAGTCTTCCAAATCAATAATATAATAAAGAAAAATGTATTATCATCTCAATAGATGCAAGGAAAAGTATGTAGCAGATATAGCAATTATAGTTAAATATAGAATGGCCTCTTGAGGAGCTCATAAATTGGTATTTGAAATTGATATAATTTAGCCATGAGGGTTTTAATTCCAGCAGTGGATAAATCCATTGTAATGGATTTATCTGAGTGGTGGCCTCCGCCTGTAGGGTATGTCTGGAGGGGTGGATCCCTGGTGGTATGGCTTTGGGGATTATATATGGTTCCTCCTCCCACTACTCGATTTCTTGCTTCTGGCCTCCATGATGTGAGGAGCACAGCCCATGTACTCTCCCTCTCTCTGTTTCCTGCCACCATGCCCATGCCCTGAGATCCATGGTTCCCAGCCTCATATGGACTAAAACCATGAGCAAATAAATATTCCTTCCTGTAAGCTATGTGGTCAGATCTATTAGATTATACCTGTGAAAATACTAATACAACAGCAGTCATTTATGATAGAACAAAGTCAGCAAACTAGGAATTTTATTAAAGCATATTAAAACTATCTATATCTAATATTATACTTACTATTGAAAAACTACTTTCTTCTTAAGAAGGGGACAAGGAGGCAGGAGTGTCTATTTACAGAATTCTAATTAAAATAGTGAAGATCCTAGAAAATATAATGAGAGGAAAAAAACAGCATACATTTTTTTATATTCAGACAACATGGTTATCTATGTAGATAATGCCCATGTATACACAATAAAAGCTACTAGATACAATAAGCAAGTTTAAGCAAAGTTATAGGAGACAAAGTATGTATATTAATCAACAATTGTAAGTAGAAATTTTAGAAAGCATCATTTATAATAAGTATAAATTAAATGAAATAAGTATGGTAAAAACATGACCCTAGTTGTTGATGAATTTAGCAAAATTGTGCAACATTTGATGACTACTATACAATATTGATAAAATAAAACAAATATTGAGGTAGCAATGTTTGAGAGATTCAAATGTCCAATATGTCAATTCTTTCAAAATTGATTTATACATTTAATGTGATCTCAATTATAATCTCAGCAAGCTTTGTTAAAGATATCCATTACTTTACATTAAATATTTATTAAAATAAAGGAACTAGAATCACTTGAGACAAATTTGAAAATAAGAGATACTGTTATTATTCAAAAACTAAATGAAACCAAATAAAAATGTGTTTTGTCCCTAAATGTTGCCTAAAGTTTTATCTGATGTTTTAGAAAATAAGGTATAAAATATTTGGTTTTGCTGAATTTAAAGTAGAATTAGAGCTCATTTTCTCAGATTTTCTATATAAATTTGGGAAATTGGAAAACAGTATAAATCTAAATATTGGAAGATGACTATTTGGAAGAGTTTATACAACCCTTCTTACCAAATCTTCAAATGACATTATCAGCAAAATTGTAATCAGCTCCTTAGATTATTTCTGATACAACACATACCATACATACGTTGCCTCATTCACGTACTTAGTATGGGGTTACCAACTCCCTTTAGGTCCCCTTCACCTTCTACTGCCACAGCTACATTAGTAGGGACAGATCCCAGCCTAGGCTACCAGTTGCAAAATGACATTTCAGAGGAGTCAGTTAAATAAAAAATATATGCAAGTTATTGCTGATTTGTGTCATTATAAAAATATTTATAAAAAGATGTGGAGCATTTTAGGTTGAGGAAGGTAAAATTTCATCAGGATGTATCTACTGACATAAATATCCTTACCAGATACCCTGAGGAATAGATGAGCTCAAACAGCTGTCAGGGTCCCTGGTTTCTTTTCTCATGAGCTGATTTGAAATGTGCTGACCTTGGCTAAATTAAGATAATGCACTCCCATGTAGTTATTGGTTAAATACAGGAGAAGGAACCTGAAGACTTTGATAAGCAGAATTGATGTTTGATTATCTGAGTAGTTAATTTTCCAAGAAGGCTTAGAACATGTTCTCTTCACCAGAATATTGGAATACACTTCATGAGGAAGTCTCAACTTCAGTGAAATGAATGAGTTGGAATGGAAATGAATGTAAGGGGTATAGCTATAGATTTGAACCCAGCAAATTCAGTGGTCTCAGGGAACCCTGGATGACAATAACCAAATGGCAGCTCTAGGCTAATGTAAAAGGCCACTGGTCAGTAGAAATTATCACTGTGCTAGTCTTTGGAACATGGCTAATTGGTGAAGTTTCTAAGACCAAAATAAATGGGCAAACTTCTGAGGTGTACTTCATCTGTAAAATCTCCAACCTCTCTTTAGTGACCAAAGTCCTTAATTGAGTTCACATAATAGAGAATAATGTCCCCTTATCCAACTTTCAGACATGAGTCAGTTCTAGATACAGAGCTTTTCAGATTAAAGTGAGTCTAAACTGCTCTGAGGAAAGATCATATAGTATATTTGGAAGTATTTATACTTTAATATTCTTCCTACCTTTCCCAAAGATGAACTGTAGTGAATAGACCCTGGGAAAAGGGAAATCCCCAGATTATATAAGGAAACTTAAAAGACTCCAGTACCCAGAAAGCCAGTGGGGCCCTTCCATCAGGGTATGCTAAGCCAGGTATGGTGATAAACATATGTAATCCCAGTTCCTGGGAGGCTGAGACAGGAGAATTGAAGGTTGAGGCAGCCTCAACGACTTAGTGAGACTCATCAACTGAGCAAGATCTTGTTTCAAAATACAAAAAATTTTAAAAAAGGTTGTGGGTATAACTCAGAGTTAGAATGCCCCTGGGTTAAATCCCCAGTCCCCACCCCACAAAAAAAAAAAAAAAAAAGGAAAGATGAGGCTCGGCGATGTTGCCCTGAATTCATCTCACAGTAGTACTGGTCAAGAAAGCAGTTTTATGGTTATTTTACCAATTTTCTGGATGAACTTCCATAAAGACTAAGGCAAGCTAAGGCTGAGACAGGAGGATTGCTGGTCCAAAGCCAACCTCAGCAAACTTAGTGAGACTCTCAGTAACATAGTGAGATCCTGTTTCAAAACAATTAAAAATTAAACATAGAAAGAGCTGGGAGTGTAACTTGGAGGTAGAATGCCCTTGGTTCAATCCTCATTACCAAAAGGGGATGGAAAGAAAACCAAACATCCCAAAATCTTCTTGGAGAAAATTCAAGTGTTACAATTTTTAGAAATGCGTAAGTTGGGCATAATCCCAGCATTCAGGAGGCTGAGACCAGAGGATCCGGGTTCGTGGCCAGCCTCAGCTACCTAGAGAGGCACTCCGCAACTTAGTGAGACTTGGTTTCAAAATAAAGAATAAAAAATAGGGCTGGGGGTGTAGCTAAGAGGTAGAATGCCCCTGAGTTCAATCCCCAGTACCGCAAAAAAAAAAAAAAAGAAAGAAATGTGTAAATGTGTGCCCGCGCGTGTGTGTGTGTGTGTGTGTGTGTGTGTGTGTGTGTGTGTATTATTTTTCTCTTAGAAACTTCATCAGGAAGTTATTATAGATTTCTTTGGGTATATTTGGGAAGAAGATTAAAGTACAACCACTTCTGAATATACTGTAAGGTCTTTCCTCAAAGGAACTTAGTCTCGTTTTAATTCATGAAACTCTGGAACTAGAAGTGACTCAGGTCTGAACATTGGATAAGGAGACATTATTCTCTATCAGGTTAATTCAGTTAAGGACTCTGACCACCAAACATAGAGGCTTAAGGGTTACAGAATATATAGGAGCGATGTGGACCTCCCATTCATTTTGCTTTTGGGAACTTCAGGGACAGAGATTAGAGACAAAATAGAAGTCCCTAAATTCTATTCGAGTTTTCCTTTTCTACTAAAGAGAATTTTCATCTGGAATATTCTGTTTCTTCATGGATTAGTAGAATTATCATTAATAAGTTCTATGTAATTGCTGGAGGAATTTTGCAAACCATCTTACTGCCCTACACAAATTGACAATTGAAGATTGAGATTAATTCTATTTTAGGTGTCTCAAGTCAAGTTCCAAATGTGATGCATAGTGTTCTTTGAAAGGCTGTTGAGAATACAATACATAACAGAGCACTGAGAGGCCCTGATGACATGTGGTTTTGCAAAGGAGAAAAGGATTGTTTCCTCAACAACTTGTGAACAGTATATAAAATTTCAGAAGGTTTATGTGAAGGGATAGTCTGAGAGTACAAATCATTAGAAAAAATTCATGATCATAGGACACAATGTACATTCACTAAGGAAAAAAGCAAAGCATATTTTTGCTCTGCTACTCATCTGTTATATGGAATAAATTGTGTAGACACATTTGTAGTTTAGTTGAGGAATTGGTAAGGTCTCTGTTGCAAATGAGAAGAAAATTAAATAGTTACATAGCTAATTACTTAGATGAGTGATGGGTTGTAAAATTATAGATAAATTCTGATAAATGGATTAATGAAAACATCTAGCAATGTTTTTAGTGGTCTGACACAAGATTGTGTACTAGGAAATTTGCATTTAAAGCTTAGATTTAAATATGAAATCATTAGATACTTCTGCAAGAAAATAGGAGTTGTATGTTTGTTTTCACTGCAAAATTTAACTGCCACAAAAAAGGCTACCAAAATATCTGAGTTGGGGGACAATCATCCCTGTATATCAAGAACTGGGATAAGGTTAATATTATCTTTATTTTAAAATCACTAAACAATTGTGACTATGCAAATCTGAGCATCACACTATTTTATATATTAAATTTATTTTATTTTTGTGGTACTGGGGATTGAACAAAAAAATGTTTTACTTCTTCTACCCCAACCCTTCTTACTTTCTATTTTAAGTCACTGTGTACTTGTCTCAAAAGTACTCCCAAATACTGAGTTTCACATTTTAAAAGGGATTAGTAAGTAAATCAGTAGAACATGATGGCATAATCTGTAATCCAGTGTTTGGGAGGCTGAGACAAGAAGGTCACAAGTTTCAAGGCCAGCCACAGCAACTTAGCAATATCTTCAACAATTTAGCGAGAATCTGTCTCAAAATTTAAAAAAAATAGAGCTGAGTTGTACCTCAGAAGTAGAATGCCCTGGGTTCAATTCCAACTCCAAAAATAAAATAAAATAAAAATAAATAAATAAAATTTTAAAAGAAAGAAAGAAAAGGGGGTTAGAACATTGGTTAATTAAAAAGAATTTCAGAGGAAGGATATTGAGTTTAAGAACTACATCATTTGAAAATATTTGAGAAAAATTAAAAATTTCTTGTAGAAGTAGAAGTGTGAGTGTTGTACAAGTGCATATGCATATGTGTTATAATTAATTTCAAATGTAATAATCCTGATATGTAGAAAAGAGGTAAGACTTAAGTCATCATTGGTCAATGTGAAAAAATAGAAGCTAAGAAAGAAAGTGTCAGGGAGATGGAGCATTGCTCTATGGATGGACTCATTTTATAGTTAGTGCTTTCCGCGGAGAGAGAGTGGAGTCTTCAGATATACTGAGTCAGCTCACTGGAGGGAAGCAAAATTAGGGTTTTCAAGCAGCCAATGTGTGACTGGCAGGGATGACCTTTGGGGTTCCTTCCAAACCCAAAATTTGATGACTTTATGACTACAAAATTATCATAAAACTTCAACTCCACTTTTTATTCATTCTGCCCTCTGTTCTCCTTGTCACTGTTTCTTTTCTATTTTGTTTTCAGCAAGCCTTCTGAGAAATCCGCTTAGATTCATTTATTCTAGACATTCAAATTTCAGATTTGACCTCTCTGTCAATGGTTATCCATCTATAGTAGCACTGAATTATTTCATTTTTTATTTGATTTCATCTTGTATTTCCCAAGATACACCCAAGGAACTTTGTTTTCCTAGACTTGCTGCTTTCTGAAAACGAAATACATGCATTTATTATGTGTCTGGGGTGAACAACGCATTATAGGAAGGGGAGGGACTTGGAGAAATAAAATCATGCCTCCTGCCTCCATCCAGATGCCTGTGTCAAATTGTCCAGATGGTAAGCTTCTGATTTTTTTCCTAAACAGAAATCTGCATTTTCTCTAAATATCGTTGTTTAATTTTACTTATGATGTTTTATAAATTCATTTAAATTTGAAGCTATCAGTAGTATTATGGTCCCTCTAATACAATTCATATTTCCCATAAGAAAATCAAAGTCTAAGTATATACCATCTTCAGAACACTTACTTTCTCATTGTGTTACATGAAGTTCCACCTAATCAAACTGGAATTAAGGCAGAAGAGTCTTTGCATCCAATTATCTGGAGTTTTAGAAAATGTGAGCAATAGGATCCAGGGTGCTGACATGTAACACATGTACTTATTTCTGGCTCAGGAATAATCCTCTGAATCAGTGGTTCCTAAAATCCTGCCTGCCCATTAGCTTCATTAGAATCAGCAGGCAAGCTTAACAAAAGCACAGCTTCCTAGGTCTCTTTGCAAGAAGTTAGCTGCTCTAGATGTGTGATTGAACCTTGGAATCTCTATTCTTATCTTTTCACACCATTATTCACCAAGACCTTGAAGAAGACTTTCAAACTACTCTTTGCTTTTTCACACCTCCCTTACAGTTTTCTGGTGATGGTTTAAAACTTTTGGTTCACACCATTCTCTCTCTTTCTCTCTCATCTCTCTGTGTCTTTTGACCCAGGGGTGGGTGCTCTACCTCTAAGCTATGCACTCAGCCCTTTTTATTTATTTTTTATTCTGAAACAGGATCTGGCCAAGTTGCTGAGGCTGGCCTGGAATCTACAATCCTCCTGCATCACAAGTACTGAACTTGAAGGCCCTACTTGGGTAACACACACTATTCTTGAATTATTTTAGTAACTCATACTTAAAACTTACATTGCAATTCATTGTTATATTATCAATATCCACTTGGAATTATTATATGTTGCTTAGTACTCACTTTTGGGTCCAATCTCGGTAGCAACACACACACACACACACACACACACACACACACACACACCCCTCACAATGGCAACACCTGAATTTTGTATTAGATGCATTCAAACCACAGCACAAGAATGAAATGGGAGATTTGTGTCTTTCGTCTCTACCCCAGGCTTATGAGAGATGTAAATGAGATAAATGAGATAACTAACTTATACAAGTACTTTGAAAAGTCCATGAAAATGTAAATGTATTATAATATGGATTAATATTAATAATAACAATTATAAATGTGAAATAAAATTAAGTATACATAAAATAATAATACATTTCAATTTTAATTTAAAAGCCTTGAGGGTAAGGACATTAGAACACAAAAGTTCTGGAACCCAGTGTCAAAGGAAATATATGACTCCTCAGAAAATGGGTACTCAATGATTAATTATCTGGTAAAATTTCCTTTTCACTATAAAATCTCACTAAACCATTTATATAATTTCCAATTTCCGATATTTGGAAGAACACTAGGACTAGGCCCAAGGTAGAACTATAACTTTTACATATATGGTATTCATTCTTTGGGCTATGTGTTAATCTGCTCAGGTTATTATAATAAAACATTTATTTCTCATAATAATGAACAATTAAAACTCCAAGATCAAGGTGTCAATAGTGTAAGTTTTATTCTTTTTTTTTTTTTTTTTTTTTTTTTTTTGCGGTACTGGGTTTGAACTCAGGGGTATTCTACCTCCAGGCTATACCCTCAGCTCTATTTTTTTTTTATTCTTTATTTTGAAATAGGGTCTCACTAAGTTGCAGAGTGCCTCACTAGGTAGCTGAGGCTGGCCGCAAACCCAGATCCTCCAGTTTCAGCCTCCCAAATGCTGGGATTACAAGCATGCGCCACCACTAAGGACTCATCTTTTGCCTTGTAGGTAAATGTCTTCTTTTTTTGTCCTCACACTGCCTATTCTTTGGGTAAACAGAGAAGGAGAGGAAGTTTTCGCGAGTGTGTGTGTGTGTGTGTGTGTGTGTGTGTGTGTGTATGTGTTACTGGGAATTTAACTCAGGGGTATTCTATCTCCGAGCAACACTCCCAGCTCTATTTTATTTTTATTTTGAAACAGGGTCTTGCTAGGTTGTTGAGAGTCTCACTGCATTGCTGAGCCTATCCTAGAACCTGTGCTCCTTCTGTTTCAGCCTCCCAAGGACTGGGATTACAAGCATGCACCACTACCCCTGGCTTCTGAGGTCTATGAGATGAGGGCCTCACCCTTGTGATCCCATTAAATTTTAGTACTTTCTAAAAGGCTCCACCTCCTACATAACCCTCAGCTACCCTGAAGGTTAAGGCTTAATATATGAATGACGGAGGGTGACATCAAACCTTCAGTTCAAAATTGGCTGCCTTAACAAACTACTACAAACTAGGTGGCTTAAATAACAGAACAAGATTTTCTCACACTGTGGGGATAGAAGTCTAAATCAAGGTGTTAGAAAGGTTGGTTTCTTCTGTGACCTCTGTCATTAGCTCATACATGGCCACATCCTCTCTTTTTCTTCACATGAACTTTTCTCTGTATGCATATCTACTTTTCTCTTCTTATCAGAACACCAGTCATATTGGATTAGGGCCTCACTATGTAAGCTCATTTTAACTTAATTGAGTCTCTAAAGACCCTGTCTTCAAATACAGTCATCTTCTAAGGTACTGGGGCCTTGGAACTTCAACATACAAAAATTTTAAAACACACAAGTCAGCCCATAAGATGACAAAACACTTAGGATTTGGAAAGTACTTTTTAAAAATTCTTTTTGTTGGTACTGGGAATTGAATTTGGAGGCATTCTACCTTGTAGCTACACCTTCAGCCCTATTTTATTTTTAAATTTTGAAATAACATCTACTAAGTTGCTGAGGGTCTCACTGAGGTGCTGAGGCTGGCTTCAAACCCGAGATTCTCCTGTCTCAGCCTCTCAAGTACTGGGATAACAGGCATGCTCCATCATGCCTGGCTGGAAAATACATTTTACTTCTATCCAATCTGATGACTTGCTTTGAATAGCAAACCTTCAACTGATACTTTAACAGAAAGTAACTATTATCTATTTATTTATGAACTGGTGCTTCAAAGAACAGTTATTTATTTATTGATTTTGGTGCTAGGGATAGTTGGGTGCTTGGTAGAACCCAGGGACATTCTACCTCCAAGTTATACCCATATCCCTCTTTTATTTGTAAACAGGATCTTGCTAAGTTGCTGAAAGCCTGGCTAGGTTGCTGAGGCTGGCTTAGAACCTGCCATCCTCCTGTCTCAGCCTCCCAACTACTGGAATTACAGGCATGCACCACCACATCTGGCTTCTAACATTTACGTTAATGTAATAAAAGACATTCTTTCAAAATATATCCCCAGTAAGTCCATGAACTTGCTTGATAAAGAGCATTTCTTCTTTGAGACCATCTAACAACCTTCAGGGTAAATAGACATCCTGGAATAAAATTTTGAACAGATTATTCAATAATTTACATCAATCACTAATTCACATGACTGGCCCTCTTCAGTTAGCTTAAATCAGTAAAGATGTTTTAAATTCTACTCTCCATCCCCAACCAAGAGGTTTTGCCTGTCCTTGTGAGTTCATTCAGTCGAACAGAAACAAATCAGACTAGTAGCATTCTAGCCTCTTTCTGTATGCAGAGCTGCCTGCACAAGACCAATATTATTAAAGTGGAGTTTTCACATTTCAAAGGAACAGTGGAAGATTTTGACCTCTTCTTCTGTAATCTGATGGAGAAAAATACTGAGGAATTTTTATTCACTTTAGATGGTAAGATACTCCCCGCCATCCCCGGCACTACCACTATTAACTTAAGAAAATTTTGGTTGTGTGCCTTTAAAATGGGATTTACTTCCTTTTATAATTAACTGTCAAAAATAAACAAAAACAGTCTCTTGGATTTTAGCTTTCACACATGCATTTTCTAGCCTGAGGAGCGACTTCACACACAAGGTCTCTGCTACTCACCTCTTACCATCATCACCCACAATTAAGACTCATTAAGATTTTCCTCACTCCAATCTCTCAAGGACAAAAATAATGCAGGCTATTACCATTTGTTTTATTCTAATAGGGAAACCCATGGGGGTTCTATACTGAGAATTTCAGAATTTTCTTGTTAAATCACAGGGCTGTGAAATAATGAGTTCTTAGCTCAATTTCCCTGGATCTTTGTTTGTAGGTGCATAATGTTTATTCTCTTGAAGTTTTAGCCAAAGATCACTTTCCTATGTGAGTGAATCAATTCAGTAGGGGCAAATACTTTTCCACTTCACAGAGATCTCCAAATCACCAGATATATGTGTAGTAATCTGAGTGAGAGAGGGGTACAGGTGGATGTCCATGTGTGCATGAATATGTTTGTGAGTATATATTCATACATATTTACTTCGCTATAAGCTAGATTTTCATCAGCTACTGGGTTAGTAGGCATAATATTTCCAAAAGAATATAAATTATCAAAACTAACCCTTGAAAAAAATAAAAGCTGAAATTTTCAACGGCATTATAATGGGGTTTTGTACTATGTTTTCTAAAAACACCAGTCCCAGTTGGCTTTTCTGATATGTTTTTACAGCCCTCTAAGGAATAAAAACTATTTTATATGCATTTTGTTCATATAATAGAAAGCTATGGATCTTTGTTGTCATCTATTTTGATCTAGTATAGCTTTCATAACGTATCTAGACAAAACCAAAATACAAAATAGAACATTAAAATTATTGCATATTCTGAAATAAAATATTCACATACTGTGTCTAATAATGTAAATATAGTTCATGACCAGATTGAGTTTATTGTGGATATAACATGATGGTTGAACATTAGGAATTATATTAAAATAATTTAATGCATTAAGAGATTAAAAGTGAAAATACTAAGTTCATATTACTTTATCTTACTAAATGCAGGAGAAACATTTTATCTAATTCAACATCCATTCATGATAAAATTCTACAATCAAACTAGAAATAGAACACCTCCCCCTACATTTTGTCCTTTTTTTTGTCTTTCCTTTTTCCTTTTTTGGCGCTAGGGATTGAACACAGGGACCCAGGGACATTCTACCTCTGAGTTACACCCTTGTTCCTTTTCATTTTTTATTTTGAAATAGTGTTCCTAAATTGATAAGGTCTTGTTAAATTGTCGAGGCTAGTCTCATACCTGAAATCCTCCTGTCTCAGTTTCCCAAGTATTGGGATTATAGGCATGCACCACTGCATCTGAACTGTTTTTTTTGTTTGTTTGTTTTGTTTGTTTGTTTTGTTTGTTTGTTTTGTTTGTTTTTTTAATCAAGAAGGCAGTCATTCTAAGTAAGCACAGCAACTAACATTCTTTGTAGTGAAAACATCAAAGGCATTCTCTTTAAATTTTGGAAAAATGAGAGATAACTTTAGTACCAGTTTTTATCTACATTATTACAAAGTTTCTAAGTGGTGCAATTAAACAAGAAATAGAGCAATTCATAAGGAAGAAACAAAATGTAACTCATATGTGAAGAATGTCCTACTAATATTTTGTATTCTAGCTTTCTAACATACTATGCTACTTTAAAGCATTACCCTGGCAAATTTGATATGTGACTGTTCAGTGTTTTATACAATTCAGACTATGAATTCTTTCTTTATTGGGATACATTTAGATAGGTATTCATTGTACTAAAATTTTGAATCGGATAAAGAAATGCTCAAAATGACTGACCACACTATCCCCTTTCAAGCCATTTAAGATGTATCATATACAATTGATTTACCTCTATGCCCATCTGAATGGTCTCTTCAGAGATGCCTTTCCTTGTGCCTTGCACTGCAGGTTTGAGAAAACTTGTGGAGACCTCTGCTCCTTGAAAACCTCTGCATGCCTCTGGGAATTGCTCTATGTGTCCTTTGCTCCCTAGTTTTGAGATATTCAGATTTCTTTCTAACCATTGCCTTCCTTTCTCACTTTCCCCACAGCCTTTCCCTTGCTTCTTGTTGAGACAATTTGTTTACAACCTTAAATCTCAAAAGGCTTAAGCATTAGAAACACAAAATCTAGAAAGACTTACAGTTTTCTGCTCATCCATATTTCCTTTCTCAAAGGAGAATAACAAAGCTGACAGATGTATTGAATCACTTGAATGATATGAGGTGGAGCATTAAATAAAGGTGGGAATAGTTAATATCTCAAAATAAAATCACCTCGTAACAGACACTGTCAGAACCCGTCATATCCCATGGACTCTACCACTTCAAAGTACTCTGGACATCCTCCAATTTCTGATCTATTGTCTTTATCTCTGTACCTGAGGGCTTTTTTGGAACCTTGGGAGATCATACTCACTGTAGGCATAGGCCATAAATGCTTGAAAATTAACTTCATCCCACCCCAGCAGCTTTGAATAACTCTTGAGAAGTTGTATAAACTACCACCCAAGGAAAATATCAACATCCCCCACTGATTTAAATGAAACTCAAAGTCTTATAATGTAATATTCAAAAAGACCAGGATGAAATTTAAAAAATTACTTGGCATATGTAGAATTAGGAAAAAATTCTCTCTCATAGGAAAAGATAATTAACAGATGTCAATGTAGAAAATGTGCAAATATTAGAAATATGTGACAGAGTTATTAAGCACCTATTATTATAATGTCCCCAAAAGTAAAGAGTGGATATTTCAAAAACAAGCAGAAAGATAAAAAGAATGAGTACAAAATTAGTACAGATAGAATAGAACATGATGGCAATTGTAGAATGGTTAATAATTTAATTAAAAACAACAAAAAAGGAATCACTGGACTGATTTTCTAGAAGAATGGAGATAACAGAAGAAATAATCAATTATACTGAAGACAGATCAGTGGAAGTTATTTAGCTTAAGTCACACAGGGAAAAAAACAAACAAACAAAAAAATCATTTAAAAAGTAGAGACTCTGAATCCTATGGGACGATATCAATAGGTTTCACATTTATGTCATTAGGGTTCCAGAAAGAGAGAAAGGGAGTGAGGAATAGAATAATATTTGATTAAAAATCCCAAAACACACTAAAATCAAACTCTGAAAACTAAGGAAAAATACTGTTCTGTACTACCTGCAGTTTCAGGTATCTACTGAGCATCTTGGAACATATCTTCTATGGATAAGGGGACTACTCTATTCAATAGAGTGCTAGAGTGGTTCTATTAATATTTGATGTGCACTTTGGCATAAAGAAAAGTACTTAGGAACCAAAAAGGGACATCACATGGAGAGGTTAGTGTAATGTCTATAAAATGACATAATAATACTAATGTGTATGCACTTAACAATGAAGTTTTAAAATATATAAAACAAAACTGGTAAAAGTACATGGATAAATAGAAAAATCTAAGATACATAGTTGAGAAATTCATGTCTTTCTTAATAATGTGGAGGACTGGTAATCAGAAGATCACCCAGAATACAGAAGAAACGAAAAACACTCTCAACCAACTGGACCTAACTAGATTTATAAAATATTCTACATGACATAAAAATGGTATTTTATCAGGTACACATAATCATTCCTATCCTGTAAGATAAAATAAATCTTATAAAACTTTAAAGAATTGAAATTATGCAATGTATGTTTTCCATACATAATGAAATTAAAACACAAGTGAAAAATAAAATATGCAGTGTCATTCATATGTAAATGATATTAAATCACAATGAGCTAATACTTAGGATAGTTAATTTAAAAGGATAAAAAAACAATAGATGATACAAATATTAGCAAGGAAGGAGAGAAAAAGAGCCTTCATATATTTCTTGTTTGGATTCAATATGGTGAAGCATTATTGGAAAACACATTGACAGCTCTTGAAAATATTAAATATTGAGTTATTATACAACTTAGCAATTTTGCTCCTAGGTATACAAACAAGAGGAATAAAACATTTCTAGCCACATTTTATATGTAAATGCATACAAATATTGTATGTCTATATCAGTATTATTCATAACATCTTGAAAGTGAAACAATCCAAATGTCCATCAATTGATAAACAGGAAAAAAATTCAGTAGAACCTCACAGTGAAGTTGTATTTAGTCGTCAAAAGAAATAAAGTGCTAACACATTCTATAATGTAAATGAAACTTAAAAGCATTAGTCTAGGTGAAAAAATCAAGACAAAAAGATTACATATTGTATCATTCAATTTATATATTTCTAGAATAAATCCATAGATACAGAAAATAGCCTCATGGTCTTCTGGGTATGAGAGTAGAAATGAAAATTAACTGTAAAATATACTAGCAATCTTTTGGGGATAATGGAAATGTTCTATAATTGGACAGTCATGGTTGCACAATTCTAAAAATTAGTTAAAAATCATTGTCATAAAATTATGATGATTTCAAAGTAAACAGATGATACCATAGTAAAGACACACACAAATATATATATATATATATATATATATATATATATATATATATATATATATATATATATATATATGGTATGGTAGCAGATGCCTGTAATTACAGTACTTGGGAGGCTGAGTCAGGCAGGTCACAAATATGAATGCAAACAACATAATAGTCTGAACTGGACGTGATGGTACATGCCTGCAATCCCAGTATTTAGGGGGCTGAAACAGGAGGATTAAAGGTTCAAAGCCATTGTCAGCCCCATAGGGAGGTCCTCAGCAACTTATCAAGACCCTGTTTCAAACTTAAAAAAAAATAAAATAGGGCTAGAGGTGTAGCTTAGATGTAGAATACCCCTAGGTTTAATCCCTAATACCTGAAAATAAAGAATAAATAAAAATCTAAAAAACTGAACAACACACCAAAGTAAATATACAAATTACACTATATAAAAGGATGATTATTCACCAGAAAAATACAAACTAAAGCCATGATGAGATATCATTACACATTTATTAGAATGCCTTAAACAAAAATTGACAATGCCATCAGTGGGCGAGGAATGAATAGAAGTTTCAAATATTGCTGTTGGGAATTCAAACTCCTAGAATAATATTTGGCAGTATTTCATAAAGTTAATCATGTATGCTTTGTGACCTAGTAATTCCACTCCATGTTACTTACTCTAAAACATTAAAGAAACACAAATGGTCACACAAAAACCTAAATGTGCAGCATTATAGAATAGCAGTGTTATTTGTAATATGCCAAAATCTGTGACAACTAAATATATTTTACAGAATGAATGGATAAAAGAACTGTATATATCTTTAGAGTGGAGTATTACTCAGTAATAAAAAGGAAAAATTATACATGCAACAACTTGGAAGCATCTAAAATGCATTAGGCTAGTTGGAAGGAGTCAGTCTCAAAAGGCTGTGCACTACATGATTCTTTTCATATGACTATCTTGAAAACACAAAATGGTACACTTGATGTGAGACTATGATGCACCCATAAAAGTATAAAAATTTAAAAAAGGAAAAAAATTAAAAGAAAATACAAAACTGCAATGATAGCAGATTAGTAGTTGAAAGACACAGGGAGATGTAACTACACAGCAACTACACCAGAATGTTTCTTGACTTGATGGAACTGTTCCATAAACCTTTTGTCATGGTCATAGTACATGTCTTAGTATTCATAGAACTGTACATCCCCAAAGTTAATTTTGCTGTATATTAATTGAAAATACTTAGTAAGACTAAACTGGAAATGAAGCCTGTATTTATAGATCTGTCTTTTTCTCTGCCAATAAATTTCCTTGCATATAATCTAAGGAAATTAAAAAAATAGTCCAACTCTGATTTTCTGTGGTAGGATAATCTTACTTTTAAACTAGAGCAACCATAGAGCCATCAGCATTGAAGACTGGAATTCTTGAAAATCAAACCCATAATTTTGCAACCTCAAGGTTCAGAGCCTTTCCACTCCTCTGTTACTAGTAAAGACACCATAATCTAGCTTTTTGTTTTTGATCACAGTAATCTTCTTGATCCCACATACAACACATACGAACATAAAAGTAGACACCAGGTTGCATGTAAACCTTTTGATATCCTTTTAGCTTTCTGAGTAGTAAAATAAATTAATATACCCAGATGATCAAATAACTGGTTGTGGTTTTTCACTCCACAGAGATAGCATGTGGAGTGGACTGGAGGTTGTAATCCAGATGCTTCTGATACTGTAATATCAGTAAATAATCAGCCATCTCTTGATCTGGATCATGTGTTTCCAATTACCTAACCCCATGAAAGGGCTTCATAAAACAACTTCTCTAACATTTACCTTAACTTCTGACAAAAGCACAGATATGTATACTGATACTCATATACACACGCGGAGACTGTGGCACTACTGTGGACTCTCCCTTAGGACTGTGAGCATGGCTCCTTTAGACTAGCACTTATGTTGTGGAGGGAAGGGAACACCTGACAGAAGTCAGTAGTCAAGAAATACTTATTATACGCATGTGTGGACAAGCAGCTGAAAGGCAGCTCAGCTCCCCAGCAGCCTACGTCCCATGGAGTTATTGCAGTCCAGGCAGTCTCTCTGTTGTAAACCCTCCACTGTTCTGAGGACCTGTATACCTCATTCAGCACAGAATTGTACTCTATGAAACCTCTGTGTATGGGAACCTTATTTTTCACAATAGAATAATAAATTATTTGAAGGCAGATAATTTGACATATCCCTTTGTCATTAATCATCTTCATAAGTCACAATCAACTACAACATTAAGTACAGATAACACTGTCTCACTGGAGGGGTCAGTGCCCCATTATCCAACACCACAGCAAACGAGGGTGGACCTTTCATTTTATCTTATAACTGGGTGCTGGTAATCAGAATTGGTCCTGATTCCTGTAACCTAGCCTGCCCTTAGAATGCTAATTTCAGCAGGCAGGTTCCTTTTTGAGTGGATCAGTGGAACCCTTCTTTCATGTTTGGTGTTCTGTTTCTGTTTCTTACTAGGCACTCTCATGACTGAACCCATAGCGTCTGCTGGATCTTCTCCTAGGGCCTTGACAGGCAAGAGGCTTTACACACCCTAACAAGATACCAGCACCAGATCCTTGTGACTTGTGCTCAGGAATCCTGCAGATCAGCACTCCTGTGCCCCCTCCACTGTTCCTCTTTTTGGTCTGGAGGATTCCAGTGCTTCTTCAGTCTGTTAGACCACCCATGTCCTCATTTTGACCCTCCTTTTGTGTTTTCCACAGCTCTTACAGGAGGATTACATGTGTGTTAGTTCCCATTATACTTGTCACTAGATAACTACTATTTTTAAATTTAACACCCCCTTTCCACTTTCTCATATGTCTTTAAAAATACCTGTAGAAATCAGAGACCCCTATCATCTTTTTTCAACAGTTGTGCAATTTGGGGTCATTTCCGAGGCATCCAAATGCTAAAATCTAGAAACACAAATGCCAAAGAATATTCAATGGAAAGATGTTTACACAACCTAGGGTATAACCTTTGCAGCTCAAAATGATGTCTTCAAATCTCACTGAAAAAAAAAACCAAAAAAAAAAAAAAAAACACTCCTCTCTGACCCTGAAGCAACCACATTCACTCCAACATAAAGAGTTTCGTGGTTAGAACTGTCCTGATTTTTCCAAAAATACCTTTTTCTAAGGATTTTGGCATGCCTCATATTTAAGCATTATTTGTGTTAGCAGAGAAATTAAATTTCTGAAATCCTATTTAAGGCTGGGGATGATGGGGAGGAGAGCAGGGGATTTACCCACTGATGCTGAAGTGGAAAACACAGAGCATGACTTGTAGCTGTTCCGCTCTGTCTTAAACAAGGAAGCCAGCCTCCTAACCAGCTACCACCAAACACCTTTCACTTGGTTCCCATGGCAACACCTCTATCCTCTGGTGCCCACGATGTCTCTAATGCCTCTGACTAGTTGGAATCATTGGCACCTGCTCCCCTTGCCAGCTCTTGTCAAAACTTATTAGAATGAGAATCTCCTCCGATCGCAGTAGTGGCAGAAAAAAGCAAATGCATTTAGTTCACTGGAGATCTCTTTCAACTCCCAGTCAAGCCAGCATCTTCAGCTCCCTAGGAAGGAGAGTACTTGCCTGGGCTTACTGTGTTCTGCCCACAGACATGCTCACACCAGCGTGCACATTGAAGCAGTGACCCAGCAGGGTGTGCCCTCTGAAAGGCTGTCATTGCCCACGGCTTTGTTCTGGTCTATGAGACCCAGGTTTCTGATGCTTTATAAGGGAAGGAAAGAGTTAGTCCAAGGAGCAGGTGTTCTGGTCCTTGAGGTTCCACCAGCCAATGGGAGTAGTTGCTGGTGATGTAATGCTCTTAACTCCTCCAGCCTTGAGGACTTGAGGGTGGGGATTTGTAGGGGGTTGGATTTTCTCTGGCCTATATTGAACTAGATTTTTCTCTCCAGCTATTTATGTCCTGTCACTTAAGTTTAGGCTTTCTCAAGAATACGAGGATGCTGCTTTTAAGACAGGATTCAGAGCAGAGTCAGACAAGCCGGATAAAACAGCAAGTGTGACAGCAAACTTTTTGCCTATAATCCGGTGTTGTGGTTTTATGTGGCTTCCTGGGAGTTTCAAGTGATCCCTTTCCTCCCTCAACCTGAGGTGACCCTTCTGCGTAAAGCAGCATAGATTCCTTGGCATATATCAATTGCTTTACCATCAATCCTCAATCATCTATTAAAATATCCAGAGCTAATGCAGAGCCAGATGATGTTGCACTTCCAGGAGATCACCAGTCCCAGATTGCCCAGGACCTAATGATGTCCCAGAAACAGCACTTCAGTACTAAAACTGAGATGGTTCCTGGCCAACCAGAATCAGTCACCCAGAGAGGAATACATAAGAAATGTTGAAGAAAAAAATGAAGATATTGGGGTGAACTTTCCTGAATAGAAAACTTCATGGTTAAGTAGAGATAGTTTCCTATGATGCCAATGATTTAAAATGAATGATCATATATATGTGTTCAATATTGGTTTGGTGACAGAAACAATTTCTGCTGCTTAAAATAATGTATACATACTGTTCTCACTATCACTGCTTTCTTGTCATTTTATGTTCTCCAAAGTAAATTTTACATTCTAAAGAAGTTTAGTGAATGTTAGAAAACTTACTGAAGATTTCATTGAGGGAATAAAGGACAGGGCTTGCATTGTACTTCACTGAGAATAAAATCAGATATGTTATTTTTCTTGCTCATGGAGGAGTCTCTTATACTCCTCTTTCCAGGGATTTTCATGGCCACCACCTTTCTAAGAATACTGTACTCATTTCTTCTTTACTTTTTGAAAATAATTAGCTTTCTATTTTTAAATACACTTTTATTGGTACATTTTAGTCTCATATCATAATGAAGTTCAGAGCAAGAGGAAAATACATGCACACAGCACACTAAACTTATATAATCCAACCACTAAGTGTATTTAAGAACTCAAAAACATTAAATCAAGGATTAGACTTTCTTTGTACTCAGCAGACATAGAATATACCACTAGTTGGGACTCAACACTTTTAGAAGAAAGTCAGGGTCACAAAAATATTTTTTAAAAAAATGAAATACAAAAAAAAAATGAAATACAACATAATAGTGTATTATTTGACTATATACTCATGGAACCAGTTTAGACTTACATATATACATATATGACTTACGTGAGTATGTGTGTGTTGTGTGTGTGTGTGTCTGTGTGTTTGTGTGTGTGTGTGTAGAGACCTGATCTAACTTCTAACTGGCAGCACAGTTCTGATTCATCCCAGTCATGACTGAGTGTACTACTTAAGTGATCTAGGTAGATGGTTGGCTGGCCCTCCTCAATAGCTGGTTCTCAACAGACCCTATATTTCAGAGTATCTATAATTTATTATAGAATTAATGTACATATATGTAGTGATTGAGAGGTCATATAAGTCGATAAGGTGACTTAACATGAGCATTAGCAGGAATGAGTCAATTAATAGGATGATTGACGTGAATGAGAAGATTATAAAAGTATCTAGATGTAAAAAGGTTCATGGAGGATATCAGATTTGAACAAAGCCTTCTCTATTTTTAAAGCCCAGTTGAACTTTGTGGAAAAACATTAAGCTATACACTAGTAATATGAATATTCTTCTATATGTATGCTCTCATTTAATAAAGAGATAAGAAATATTGTAAGTAAATGGGAAAGTTAAATGATGTTTTACAATACACCTATTAAGATAAACAGAAATCCTCTGACCCATACTTCCCTATCCCAATTCTACTTTTACTTATTTTAGTTATTTCTTTAGTTGTTTTAATGATATCCCTAAATAAAAAACTAACACTCCTATATTTTTTGAGAAGTATATGGGGAATTGAACAGAAAAGCATTCTACCTCCAAGCTACATCCCAAACCCTTTTTGTGTGTGATTTTGAAACAGTCTCCCTAGGTTGCTGTAAATCTCACCACATTGCTGAGGCTGTCCTTGAACTTGCAATCCTCCTGTCTTGGCCTCCCAATTACTGGGATTACAGGGATGTACCATCATGCCCTGGATCTATAACTAATTTTTAAATTTATTTCTTCTGACTTCCTACTTTATAACAAAAGGATTTAGCACTTATAACACCACAATCACTAACACACACATATAAACACAATCATGCATGAATACACACACGCTATTACACATTTTCTTGTATATCATATTTTCATCCTTGAATAAGCAGTGGTGTTTTTTTCTAATTTTTGTTGTTTTCTATTAATTATCATTAATCTCTCCCTGAACTGTCAGAAATATAAAATATATTTGCGTTCAGTCTCATCAAAAATATCTTGTCAAATAAAATAGCTGTGCCAATTTTCCTTAGGGACTTCCCTTCTGGAACCTGTATTCAACTTGCATTCAACTGATGTTTTCTGAAATGGCTGTTTTATAGAATAGCCTTATAATTCTTTTTCTGGGACCATTGTCCTTTCTCTCTTTTCTGTTCTTCCTTCGTTCCTTCTTTCCTTCCTTTTCCTTTCTTTCTTTCTTTTATTCTTCCTTTCTTTTTTTTCTTTCATAGGAAGGGGTGGGTTTAACTCAGAGGCATTCTACTTTGAATTATGCCCCAGTACTTTTCATTTTTTATTTTTGAAACAGAGTCTCTCTAAATTACTGAGTGTCTTTCTAAGTAGCTGAAGATGACATCAAACCTGCAATTCTCCTAACTCAGTCTCCCAAACAATGGGGTTACATGCATGCACCACTGTGCTTGGCTTTACTCTAACAATTCCTCCATTTTATTTTCATTCCAAGATCACACGCTTCCCTCTATTTCCCTGTGAATGACTCATTCTGTGGACACATTTTCCTTTTATTCCACATATATTTTAGAATCATCTGATAAATTTCTGTTAGAACTTTGATTGCATTAAATATATAAATTAATTTGTAGAATAGACATCTTTATAATATCTGGCCTCCTAGTTTATAAATATTATTGTATATTGCAATATTTGGGATTTACATTTTCCCTAAGAATCTATGTGCTAAAGGGTTGGTCCCCAGACTGGTGGTATGGGGAGGTTGTGGAACCCTTAGGAAGTGGAGCTTTCTGGAGTGTCTGTAGGTAATTGAAAGTGTGCCCTTGAAAGGGAGAGTGAAACTCCACCCCTTACCTCACTCCCTTTTGCTCCTTGGCCATTAGGTGAGTGATTCAGCTCCACCTAAGCTCTTGCCATGATATGCTGCCTCACCACAGGTCCAGAACAATGGGGTGAATTAACTGGAACCTCCAAAACCATGAGACAAAATAAACCTTTTTACTTTTATAAGTTATCTCAGATATTCATTATAGTAACAGGAAGCTGACTAACATAAATCTCTACAGTTATTTACATCTTATGTAAAAGCAATTTTGCTCACCAGAATTTCATAGATTGCAGCATATCTTTCTTGTATTTCATAATATTTAGGCCTACTTATTTTAGGTCTCATTATTATAGGATCTGTGGTAAATGATATTGTTAAATTAATTTTAATTTTAAATCATTTGTTGCTATCATATAGAATTAAAATTGACTTTCTACAGGTACTGTGTAACCTATCATCTACTAAATTCTCTATTAGTTCCAGTAGCCTATGTGTATGGTTTTTAAAATGTTTTAGGTGTCTGAATAAGTATGTTTCATTCATTTATTTACTTAATTATTTTCCATACCTGTGTGACAATAAGTCTTTCCCTTCTTTATTATACTAGCTAGAACTTTCAGTAAGATGTAGAAAAGAGTGCTAAGAATAATAATGAAACTTTACTTCATTCTTGATCTTGGGTGAGAAGAGTTCAGTCTCTCACCATTAAGCATCACACTATTTATAATTTGTTTTCTCTTGGTTAGATGTCATATATTAATTATCTTATTGCTCAGTTTGGAGAAATTATTTAAAATTGTTTATTTGTTATTTTCCTATCTATTTTTTTGTTTTCTCTCTTCAGCTCTCAATAGTTAAACATTGAATCTTTATGATTGATTATCTTTTATAAAAGTTTCTTCTCTCTGATGAAAATGAGAAGACCAGTCAAATGGGAATTGGGGGAGGGGGACAGGGAGAGAAAGGGGAGGCTTGATAAAGGAAATAGAACAAATAATGTTAGGTGCATGTGTGTATCACAGCAAATCTCACTAGCATAAAATGAAGAGGGAGAAGAGGAGAGAGGGTAGGCATGGCTAAGGAAACCAACCAAGTGATGCCGAGTACATATATGAATGGACTACTGTGAGTCTCACTATGATGTAAAATTATAGCGCACCAATGAAAGATTAATACAAACATTATTAAAAATAAATTTTTCTTCTCTATGTCACTTTTTTATATGTGCATATGTGGTACTGGGGCTTCAACTGTGATACTGGCTTAACTTTTAACTCTTTTTACAAGTTTTACTGAAGCTGGGCACAGTGGTACATGTCTGTAATCGTAGTATTTGGATGGCTAAGACAGGAGGATCCAAAATTTTAGGACAGCCTCACCAACTTAAGAAGAACTTGTCTTAAAATAAAAAAAGGAAGCCGGGCGTGGTGGCGCATGCTTGTAATTTTGGGAGGCTGAGACCGTAGGATCCGGGTTCGCGGCCAGCCTCAGCTACCTAGTGAGGCACTCCGCAACTTAGTGAGACTCGGTTTCAAAATAAAGAATAAAAAATAGGGCTGGGGGTATAGCTCGGAGGTAGAATGCCTCTGAGTTCAATCCCCAGTACCGCAAAAAAATAAAATAAAATAAAATAAAAAAAGGACTGTGGGTATAGCTCAGTGGTTGAGAGACTTTTGATTCAATCCATAGTACCCATAGTACCACAAAAAGAAAACACTTTCTTGATATAAAATTTTTAAATCATAAAATTAGCACCTGTGAGTATGTTTGTTTCTGTGTGTGTGTGTGTGTGTGTGTGTGTGTGTATGTACATGTGTGTGTATGTGTGTGTCTGTTAGTTCTGAGGATTGAACCTAGGGGAATACTGCCACTGAGCTACATTCCCAGCCATCATTATTTTATTTATTTTTTTAAACAAAGTATCACTAAATTACTGAGCTGACCTCAAACACAGATTGTCCTGTCTCAGCCTCGCAAGTACTGGGATTGCAGGTGCGACCACCATATCCAGCTTTACTCATCTTAATCCAACTTTCTTAGGTAACATGATAGCATTGTGAGAACATCAGCACAATTAAACTTTAGGATATTTCCATTAGGCCAAAAAGAAAACTTCATACTCTGTTACAGTATATCCTGATTTCAACACCTAGACTCTAGTAATCTCTAAATGAATGCCGATCTGTCATAAAGTTATTTCTTCTTGCCTTACCATTATTTGAATGTTAGACCTTTGTTAATGACTATATCTTTCATTTTCTTTTGTGCATTCATCATTGCAGCTTCTTCTCCCTCACCCAATTGAACACAACTTGTCCTTGTATATACCAGTGGACACTTCTAAATTTCTACTACAGATCAACCAGAGAGGTGAACCAACAGAAAGCACTGCCAGACACCAAGGATAAACTCACCTATGCTGATATAAGGAGGTCTAAAAATGGACCCTAGACGTCAACACCTGAAACCCATGAATGGCACCATTACAGTGGGCAGAAGACCTAGAGTAATTGCAACTCAGTACAAGATGCTATTCACAGAGAGAAAATAAAAATAAGAAACTTATAAATTGACAGAAAGCTTACAAAAGCAGCAAAGACACAAACTTAAGAACAGGAAAATCATAGGAAGGAAAAATAGGAAAGAAACAGTGAGCTATCACAATCCCACAATAACAGAACTCACCAACACAGAATGACAGAGAATATCAGAAGAACAATTCAGATCTTTAATAGTAGAAATGATACAAGATTTCTGAAAAGCATTCAGAGAGAGCTGGAACGAAATAAAGGAACAAATAAACAAAGAATCTGACACCCTGAACAGGAATCAAAGAGAAGCCTTGAAGGAAGTGAAGGACATGAAAGATGCAATAATTTAAGTGAAGACATAAATACAAACCATAAACAGTAGACTACACCACATGGAAAATATAATATCACTCTTAGAAGATGATCACTCCAAAAATGAAAGCATCGTACCTAATTTAGAAAAAACAAAAAAAATCAAGAGCATGAATAGGACATCGATGAGACCTGGGCCAATTTTAAAACAGATAACCAAAGAATAATAGTCATAGAAAATGGATTAGAAGTTGAAACTAATGGAATAAATCATCTTTTCAAAGAAGTAATGTCAGATAATTTTCCAAACATAGAGAAGTTAACACACAGGTACAGGAAACCTATAGAATCCCTCTAGAGATGACCAAATGAAAGGTTCACCACGCCACATAATAATCAAATTGACTACTGTAGAGGCCAAGGAGAGAACCTTAAAGGCAAGAAAAGTAAAAGGCCAAGTGATATTTAGAGGTAAACCAATTAGAATTAGGCAAACCTCCCAAATCAAGTCATGAAAGCCAGGAAGGGCTGGAGTAACATATTCCAAACTCTGCAAGAAAAATAACTTGTAGTCAAGATTCTGCTACCCAGCAAAACTCTCTCTCAAAATTGATGGGGAAATAAAAACCTTCCATTACAAACAGACACTGAAAGAATTCATATCTTTCAAACCAGCACTAGAGAAAATACTCAAAGAGATTAACTACAAAGAACTAACAAGTAAACATCAGAACCAGAGAAACAATAATTTCCAGGAAGCAAACAACTAAGCAAAGAAGAATAAATACTACCTCAAACAGAAGTCAAAACTCAAAATATTAGGAATTAAAAATCATCTCTCAATAATCAAACTGAATATAAATATTGAGTATAAAAACTGAATATTGGCCTCAACTCCCCAATAAAAAGACAGTAGGTGGCAAAATGGATTAAAACCCATAATCCACCTATATGTTGCTTGCAATAAACTGATTTTACAAGCAAAGATTCCCACAAACTAATGGTGAAGGGCTGGAGCAAGGTAATTCATGCCAATGAAACTTGAAGACAAGCAGGGGTAGCAACTATGATATCAGATAAATTAGACATCAAGCCTAAGCTTATCAGAAGAGACAAAGGTCATTTTTTACTAGTAAAAGGAACAATTCAGCAAGAGGAAGTAACAGTTGTCAATATTTATGCTCCATATGTAAAACACTTTCATAAAACAAACTCTTCATGATATGAAGTCACACATAGATCTCAATTCAGTAATACTGTGAGACTTCAAAACTCCTCACACATCCCTAGACTGCTCTTCTAGACAAAAGGTCAGTAAGAATCTAAAGAATACCATAAACCTAATGAACCTATTAGACATATACAGAATATTTCACCCAACTAGAGCTGAGTTCACTTTTTTTCAGCTGCCCATGGAACCTTCTCCAAAATAGACCACATCTGTGCCACAAAGTGAGCAATGGCAAATTAAAAAAAAAAAGTAACATAGTCCCTTGTGTCTTTTCAGACCACAATGGAATGAAAATATAAATCAATTATAAGAAGACCCAGAATAACAATGTACACACATAGAGACTGAACACCACACTGCTGAATGAAGAATGGGTCATAGAAGAAATAAATAGAAAAACTGAAATATTCCTAGAAACCAAAGAAAACAGAGACACAACATATAACACCTCTGGGACACCTTGAAGGCAGTACTAAGAGGCAAATTATAGCACTGAGTGCCCACATAAGAAGAACAGAAAACCACCAAATAAATAACAGCACAAAACCCTTGAAAAACAAGAACAGTCTAACCCCAAAGCTAATAAAAGACAGAAAATTATTATAATCAGCACATAAATTAATGAAGTAGAAAATAAAAAAATACAGAAAATCAACAAAACCAAAAGCATGTTTCTTGAAAAAATAAACAAGATAAATAAATCATTAGCCAGCCTAACCAAAAGAAAGAGAATCAAGCTAAGTTACCAAAATAAGAGATGAAAAAAAGTGGCATTACCACCAGCAGTGTGTAAATTCAGAGGATCATCAGAAACTATTTTTAAAAACTATACTCCAACAAAATAGAAAATCTAGAAGAAATTGACAAATATCTAGACACATATACCTTCCTAAACTGTCAAGAAGATATAGAAAACATAAACCAATCAATAGCAAATACACAGAAACAGCAATAAAGAGTTTACCAAGGCCAGATGGTTTTCCAAGTGAATTTTAAAAACCTTTATAGAGGAGCTAATCCCAATACTCCTCAAACTATTCCATGAAATAGAAAGAAACTGGACTCTCCCAAACATATTCTATGAAGCCATCATCACATTAATACAAAAGATAAATAAAGATAGCTCAAGGAAGGAAAACTATAGGCCTATATCACTGATGAACTTAGGCACAAAACTGCTAAACAAAATACTAGCAAAGTGCATTCAAAACCACATCGGGCTGGGCGTGGTGGCGCATCCTTGTAATCCCAGCATTCGGGAGGCTGAGACTAGAGGATCTGGGTTCGTGGCCAGCCTCAGCTACCTAGTGAGGCACTCCGCAACTTAGTGAGATTCGGTTTCAAAATAAAGAATAAAAAATAGGGCTGGGGGTATAGCTTAGAGGTAGAACACCCCCGAGTTCAATCCCCAGTACCGCAAAAAAAAAAAAAAAAAAAAAAAAAAAAAAAAAAAAAAAAAAAAAAAAAAAAAAAAAAAAAAAAAAAAAAAAAAAAAAAAAAAAAAAAAAAAAAAAAAAAAAAAAAAAAAAAAAAAAAAAAAAAAAAAAAAAAAAAAAAAAAAAAAAAAAAAAAAAAAAAAAAAAAAAAAAAA
>PVLC010020352.1:0-29401 GCA_004027655.1 Graphiurus murinus | reverse complement strand
AAATGTAAAAATACAATTAACTGTATTTATTATGTAGTGTTATCATCACACACCTAATTGACACTAATTCGTATGCAAAAATAGAATGTGATATTTGCTATTGAGCTTATTTTCATCACTTAATTTATAATCATTCTTAGTCCAAAAGTTAGATATAAAAAAACTCTTTTTGAGTGTTTCTTTCCTTCCTTTACCCTGAGCCCCTTTAAAAAAAAAAAAAAAAAAAAAAAACCCAAGGCAAAATTTTGCCTAGTAAACTTGAGAAGGTTGATTTGTTCCACCTACTTTCATGCAATTTAATTTGAGTTCCTTGTGCTAGATAGTCTAGAATATAAACTTTCTTTTAACAGAGATCACTTTGGAAAATCCACCTAAATAAGTCAAATTCAATGCTTTCCTTAGAGAAAGAACCCTGGGGACAGAATTAGCAGGAATTACTCCATGGGTGCGTCTGCTACTAGTTTTTTATGCTTGGTTGCTTGTCATTTGGCAGAAATCAATGGCTCTCTTTACTCCACAGAAGAGCAGAGAAGGGGGCACGCTACAGGAACATCACTGATCCCAATGTGGATTCAACACTTCACTGTTGTCACTCCAACATGTGCCCTGAAAGTACCACTTGGCTCCAAATTACAAAGGACGGCATTTAGCAAAGCTTTAATTTAAAATAGACACAGGTGACAGCTCTATTATTTTTGCACTTTCAGATGCGTCCACAGCTGTTTTTATTTATCTCAGCTGTATATGTGCACATTTGTTGTAATTATTAGTTGCTGATGTAGTTAAAGATGAATGTTTCAAATGCCTATCAAGGCTAAATTAAATTAAGGCAATCACACTTTTCACCCTTACCCCTTTCGGCCTTGCTCTGCTGCAGGAAATTGCCACAACTTAAAAGTCTGAGCCTCAATTTATCCCATCAGAAGGAAGGGTTTTCCAGAGTGGTCCCGGGACCTACTTCAATTCCTTTGCTAATGTGCTACTGCCATTTTTCCCCCCTCTGTATTTAAGACACCAAAGATGATTTATAAGTTTCGTACACACATATAAAATTTTTAAATTATTTTGATTGCAGAGAGTATTAAAAAAAATGTGTGCAAAAGAATTATGGCAGGACACAATTTGCAATCTTTTCCTAGTTTCTCAGTATCAATTTTGGATGGCAGATTTGGTTTGCAAAAGCCTAACTGGGTGTTGGTTTGTTTCACTTGTGGTTTGTTCACTGTCTTTGACATAGTAAAAAACAAAAAAAAAACAATAAAGCAAGGGTTGACTGATAATGGAAGAGATGACATGGGAGAAATAAGAGTTTGAATTTTGGAAGAGAGGAAAACATGTCATTAAATAAGGGGAGAGATGAGCAAGATTGAAGAGCAGGATTTTTTTTTTTCTTTTTTCAAGTAGTTTTATTGGTGCATTGTAATCTCACATCACTAAGAGGTTCAAAGTGACAGAGACGTATGTGCACATAGAGGATTATTCCTGAGAGTCTTAGAAAGCTCTGATACTGGCCTCCAAAATTTATGGAGAATTTCTTTTGGAAAAAATGAATCTGGTTGCCCGCATGGTCCAGGATTGGTTTACTTTCAGATGGGAAGATAGTGATTTGTTCTTTGTCCTGTTTTTAATGTGAAACAAGACCTGAGATATCACATTGTAGGGAGGTTGGCTGGTTTAATAAAATAGTGTCCTTTGCAACCATGGTGACCGCATTCACTTTGGCTCCTGTTGAGGTCTTCGTAATTCATTAATGATGAGCAGCCTGGAGAGAAAGATTGCATAGCAACAAATCCAACAATATTTGAGAAAGTTAGGTGGCTGCTTAAGAATGTAGGGAGGAAAACACAAGTCACCAGCATAAAGTGTAAAAATCTACTGGATAAAGACCATAAAGAGAAGTACTTTAGGTTTAGCAAAACAGAACTATACAATACTGAATTTCTGTTTTGTCTTCTCCTCTCCTCCTTCTTCTCCTTCTCCTTCTCCTTCTCCTTCTCCTTCTCCTTCTCTTTCTCCTTCTCCTTCTCTTTCTCCTTTACCTTCTCCTTCTCCTTCTCCTCCTCCTTCTCCTCCTCCTCATTGGAATGGAACTCAGGAGCATTCTTTCTACAAATTACATCCCCAACCCCTGCCCTCCCGCCCTTTTTTAAATCTTGAACAGTGCCCCATCAAGTTGGCTAGGGCCTCATTACGTTGCTGAGAATAGCCTCAAACTTGTGATCCTCCTGTCTTGGCCCCCTGACTGCTGGGATTATAGGCATGGGCCACCATGCCTGGTTTCTTCTTTTTTTTTTTATTATCCTGATATTTAAGAAAAATTCCATTACTTTGATTTATCATTTAAACATGAATACTATTAAGACACATTTCTGCATTGGAGATTTATGACCATTGTAGAGTAATGCTAAATGGAAGTACTAAGAGCCACGTTCTTTGTTAGGAAGATAATCAGGTTGATGTTATCTGGTTTATAGAAATATTACTATTAACTGATTTCCTTTTCCCTGACTCCAGTCACTTTGGTCTTTTCTTCCAATTGTTGTAAGGGACTTTCTTAAAAGGGGCATTTTATTTTCAATACAACAGTCTTTGTCTGACATGTACTCTTCTCCAATGAACAATACTAAGCCCTAGTCCTGATACATTTATTTAACTAGAGAAATCAGCCTTTATGATAGACCTTGCGAGAGGAAATACATCTCTGGAAGATGATCTGGTGAGAATTTGATCATTTGCTCAGCCACTAAGTCCCTGCCACCACCTCATTAGCTAAACATGCCATGTCTTCATTTTTTCACTGTACATTTTAGGGGTCGGACATATGACAAGTGATAATAGAGGTTACTAGCTGTTACCCCCGTTAAAGCATTTAAAGAGACATTTTTAACACATTTTAATAATCATTGAGGATACCTTCTAATAACACCAAATCTTAAAAAAATGAAAGCGTATGAAATTGCACAAAAGTCAAAACAAGATATCAGGTTTTTTTATACAACTTCTTATAAAAGCTGTTTTGTACCTTCAAACATATACTAAATTTTAGTTTAAATTTAAAATAAATATTCTAAGACTTACTCTGAGCAAATCTCCATATTGTTGTATACTTTTATGAATAATTAAGGAAATGAGCTAAACTTTCTTAGGTCCTGCTAGCCTATACTATTCTTTTTTACCCCCTACTCATCCTAATCAAAACTTGGAAGAGAAACACTATTTATTTTGCCTTTACTCCCACTTGTAACCCAGAGTTCTGTCTTAGCAAAAATTAGTAAGCCTACTCATTTCTTAATCTTGCAACCAGTTTAATTTTCTAACTCCTCAAATATTCTGTACTGAGGCTGGGTACTTTATAAAAAAAAGAAATTTCTTTAGTTCCCAGTTCCAGAGGCTCAAGGACATGGCATTGGCCCCGACTCTGCTTTGGCAAAGACCACATAGCAGATGTCATTATAGTGTTGGGAACACCTGAAAGAGAAAGATCATGAAAGATCATAGGGTGAGACAGGAAGCCAGAGAGTGAGGAGGAACTGATTTTTCTCTCATGTAGCAATGCTCTTGTGAGAACTAAAGTTAATGTCTTCCAAGGGCAAGGAACCCCGATGACCCAGGCACCTTGAACTGGCCTGTCCAGCCTCCCAACTTCTTCATACTGGGAACCAAGCTTTTAACAAACGAACCCTTGGAGGACACACTCAGACCATATCCAAATCACAGAACCCACCACACCGTATTGATGATCTTTCAAATCAGGACTAGTAAATCTGTTGCCTTCTTAGTCTTAGAAACTCCTAATTGAGGAAAATTAGATTCAGAGGGCATTATTGGTATTAGACTATCTTATACAGTATACAGACCTTTCTTCCACCAAAAAAAGTGTTTATAAAACTGTGTTTGACCAAATCTTTGATGGTAAACATTAGATCTGACAGGAACTATCTCCTTTGAAAAGATTAGAGCCCCCAGATAGATACAAATGTGATAAGAAAAAATAGACACATGTTAAATCATGGAACAGCAAAGGGGATACTTTATGGAAATGAACTCACAAGATAATAATTTGAATTTGACAAGGTGATAATTAAAGTCCCCAGATAGATCTCTTCCACATCTGTATGCCTTTCAGTAAAGTTGGTTAGCATATTAACTACTGCTGGAGAATACTAAAAAATATTCATGGGATGTAAAACTACAAATTATTATTCACTTCAATTTGTATAATAAGTGTAACAAAATGCAATGCATACAATATTACACAAGAGGTACTAAACACTATTATAGACATTTTTAGAGTCCAGGCAAAATCCTGAGATGACAATTTTGTCTTGAAATATTCAAGGCTTTTAAGTATGAATTGCTACTCTTCTCAGTTTGAAATAAATTTTGTATATCTTCAATGTTCTTTAGGGGTAATCACTAGGTATTTTGAATGATCAGAATACTTTTTAAGTATTATGTACTTAGACACACACACATAATTATTAGGACCTATATATTTAATTTTGTCATATTTTTTCTCCAGTGGAAAATTAGAATTCAATGACTATTGAAGATGTATGTGATCATAAAAAAAAAAAATCAAGGGCCATTATAAATCCCAATTTCAAATTTCAATAGTGATCCAATATATTAAATCTCTTCTCAGTTGAGTTTGATTATATATGCGTTTTAACTTAGATATTTTCATGAGAAAGTATGATAATAGTGTGTGAAAATAATTTCATATTATCACATGATGATAATGTGAAATTTTGCAAGAGGATTGTGAAGTGTGTCCACACACTGTGGTCAGAGATGTCCCACTTGAGAATGTGCTTGGGCCTGTCTGGGGCACACAAAGAATCTTCTGCCAGATAGATTTAAATATAAGAAATGATTACTAGGCAGAGAGATGAGTGATCATATCTTCCCTTTGAAAAAAAATGAACAAAGAATCACGAATAAAGATTTTCAGAAGTATGGTAACACTGACATTGATAATATTTTATATAAACAGAACAAAGATTATACTCATGGCTTTGAATGAAATTGCCAGTTTTAAGCATGACAAATAATAAATACCACAATGGAAAATAAAGGGGCCCTTGGTTCATAGCCAGTGAGTAATGCTATAATTTGGATCTGAAAATGTCCCTCAAAGGGCGGTGGTTAAAGGGTTGGTCCTTAGCCTAAGGCACTATTGGGTGGTGGTGAAACCTTTAAGACAAGGGACCTGGTTGGAAGAAGGAGGGTGATGGGGGCCTGCCCTTGAGGACAATATTGGGGCTCTGCCACCTCCCTCCCTCCATGCTTTCCAGTTGACCGGAGGTGAGCACCTTCCTTCGCCACACTCATCTGTCATGATGTTCTGCCTCACACAGGCCCAAAGGCAGCAGGGCTGAGTGACCAAGGACCAAAAAAATCTCTGAAACCATGATTCACAAAAGCTTTTCCTGCTTGAAAGTTGATTACCTTAGGTATTGTGTCACAGTAAAAGGAAGCTACGAGTGGGGATCAACTGTGAAAAGGGATATTCTCTGTCAAGAAGGATGGCTAGCGTGGGGAGAAAAGGAACATGCTTACAAAAGGAGGAGCACTAAAGAGAGCACTTGGATATGAAATTCTTTGAAAGTAGGGAGAAATGATAAAGGAAAAGTCTTGACGAGTCCATGCAAAAAAATTATAGACACATATATGTACATATATGTATATATTATTATCATGAATGATATATATATACATATGCATACATATATACATATACACATACACACACACACACACACACACACACATATATATATATTATCATTCAGGTTTTATGTCTTTTTGTTTCTTTATGTAATTTTGTTATTTTTCACTTGGTCAGGAACAACTAACTTGATTTCCTTCAAATCTCCAAGATCCTGGCCGGCTCCTCTGGGAGACATTACAGTTCCACTAGAGGACCATAAATCTTACCATTTGGCCTGAATTGTTACGTACCTATTTCTCTTAGCAAGCCATGAGAGGTTTCCATTGATGTAGCCAAAGGAGAGCATTTGGCCCATTATATAAGTGAATAGTAACTTGAAGAGGTATGTTTTCAGAGAAAATAGCACAAACATGGATTTTCCCCCTCCTTTGTGACTCTTGGTTCTTCTTCACCGGGTGTTCTTCTCCTTTTAGCTTATTCGTTGTTTTTCTTCCAGCGCATTGTACTCTGTGATCTGTGCTATCTTTGCAAAATAAACTCCTATGTTCTTTCTTTCATGATCTCCTCTTCACACAGCATCCTTCGGGCAAGTCTTGTTCCCTGAAGAGCCTCTCTCTGCCTTTTCAATGCTGGCCAGGCTCTTTAGAGCAAAGTTCCAGGGAGAAAGACCTTATCCACAATTAGAGGAGACTCTAAGAACAATTTTGTCAGTTTTCCTGTGTTTTGGAGCCAAAAACTATTGATTGCTTTATTTTCCACAAAGAATATCAAAGTCTGGAGAAACTGACTGTCAGCTTACACATACTGAATTATTTCATAACTTTTTCTGCTTTTAGTGTGCGTGTGTGTGTGTGTGTGTGTGTGTGTGTGTGTGTGTAGGAAAAGAAAATATAACTAATATAACTAGAGGGTTAATATATTTTTTATAAAATAATCTTTACTAAATTTATTTTAATAGTTTTCTTTGTATGATATTTTTCTTTGTATTCAAATTTTATATTATAGTTTTGTTGGTTTATTGATTTTCTATAAATCTTAATTATTGCTATTATTCACCGCAACTTTGTCTCCAGCAACTATATGAGTCAACACAAATATTTCCATCTTTACCTATTTAGTAAAGTGTAAATAAAATTCTTCTGTTTTATTCCAACTTTGAGTTTTTGACCTTTTTGCAATTGGCTGGTTTGAGTACCTTTTAGTATATTACATAACATTTCACTGAAAATTTGACTTAAGCTCAGGGTAGTGCTGCTACCACGCTCCCTGAGGCTATGTTGATCCCAAGTGTATAGAATCATATTGAAAGGCTAAGGAAGAGCCACGCACGGTGGTGCATGCCTGGAATCTTAGTACTTGGGAGGCTGAGACAGCAGAATCACAGGTTCTCAACCAGCCTCAGCAACTTAGTGAGATCTTGTTTTGAAATTTAAAAATAAATAAAATAGGGCTCAGGCTGTAGTTCAGAGGCAGAATGCCTCTGGGTTCAATCTCCAGTACCTAAATTAATTAATTAATTAATAATTAAATAAAATAAAACTTAAAAAAAAGAGTGAGGAAGGACAAGTCTTCAGGTAACATGTATCTGCTTATCTGCTCAGTACATGACCTGGTACCTTTGAACATGTCCCTAGAAAATGCTCTCATCTTAAGGTCTCTAGGTTTTATTTACAGTACTCATGCATTTCATCTCTAACCAACTTTTAATATTTGCTGAATTACCTGTTCTATTGCCATTCTTCTTTGCTCTTACCCCTGAGGCTCTGTTAAATGGTTTTATGCAAGCGGTCTGCCCATAACCTACCTATACTATGGATGGGCTCATTCTTGGGCAATCTGGAAAAGCAAAAACCTTTCAAGCCACTTGTGAAATGTCTCTGCAGTCATCATTCATACAGCAGTTGACTCTTACTTATCGTTGCTGGCCTCCACTAATCTATTTACTTAAGAGATTTCTAAAATTAGTCAAACACTTTTGCAGCTCTATGGCTTGTAACACTTTTCTATGAAGGTTCTGAGCCAGGACTAGACCTCTCACTACTTCTTGGACATATTGATGAGATGAAGGATGATTGCAGACCACTGACCAGGTCCCTTTGTCCATTGAGGCAAATCAAATTTACCACTAGAAATGCATTGTCCTCTGTTTACAATGGGGAAAAAAATGGGCCTTTGATTACACCAACAACAAAAAGAAATTAGTTTCTTCTTAGGAATATGGCAGCTTGAGGACATCAGAAATGAAACATGCCTCGTGATTTGTTAAATATTATAAAATATTTCCTTCGTTGTTAGTAGAGTCCCCTCTTGGACCATCCTTTGGCAGACTATTCCTTTTATGAAGCCACTTACCCTTCTGTAGGCATTACAAACAACTTTCTGGTACGAAAGTGTCAAAGGCACTACCACAGAGAGTTTGGACCTTACAACATGCAAAACAACAGTAGCAACACTATTGCAGGGGCTAGATAGAAACGACCTTCGCTGGAACTCCTTCGGAAGGCTTAGCCTAGGGAATCCGTGAGCAGCCAGAGGTGATGCTACTCACTGTGTCCTACAATGGCACTTCCCCCCTTTGCCTGTGACTTTGCAGAGCCTCCAACCCTGCAAGTCCTTGGCTCTGGTCTTCTTCATTGACTTGCTTCCCTCATGGAAATGTCATAGGCATAACACTAGCAAGTTTGGCTTAGCTTCCTGTGCTTGGACGATTCCTCAGGAGACAAACACACTTTTTACCACCATGGATTTCAGAATGAGAGGTGAAGGAAACTGACCTGGACCTCACCCATAACCTAGAGTCATATCCGGCCAATACCAGCAGGCCCTGGCTGGTCCACAGCTGGCCAGCAGTTCCATGCGCAAGAACTGTTCACTGTCCAAACCTCTCAGTTGTGTAGCTGCCTAGGAGTGCCATGCAGTAAAAACTTCACGGATACTAAAGTTTTTCAAAGACTTCTATTTTGCGCCCTCCTAACTTCTATTTAACACAGGCCTAGTGAAAGCCTGACTTTATCTTTGTCTTGTGGGGGCCGGGGGGACTCGGGGACAAATCTGGGTCTAGCCTAGCAGTGATGCTGCACTGGGAGAGGAAGCAGCATCCACCCGAGGAAGCCAGAACAAAGAAAACAAAGGGCGAGTGTGCAAAAGTGCTATGGGCTTGTGCAACTCGTTGGCTCCCCGAGGGGCAGGCAGCATCGATGACAAACAAAGTTGTGGATACATAAGCATTTTTTTTTTCATGAATTTTCAGAAATGGTTGGGAAGAGAAACCCCATAAAAGACTGGATTTTCTGCCATAATACACAAAGGGACACAAGCTATTGCTATTTAGGCATTAAAGGGAAGCATGACCCACCCCTGGAGGCTGAATAAGTGTGAGGCACCTGGTTTACATTTATATAAATCTTTGCACAGGACAATTCAACCTTCTAAGCACAATGCAAAGTAGCATATCCAATCTATTAAGCACAGTTCCTCTCAACTCATAATACATAGCATACAGCAAGCCCACCACAGCCCCTGACATTCAGTTGAGCTCTTTTTAGGGACGAGACCGGGCCAAAAAAATGTTGAGGTTTTAACTTATTTACAGACTTATCAGATAAATCATTCTTACTATCGCTATTTAACAACTGAGTAAATTGTGGCTTAAAAAAGTTTAGTAGCTAGACCAAAACCCAGCAGCCCAAAATGACTATATAGTTTATTTCCTATGTAACATGCCTTTGATACTTTTTCTTTAATCCCTGTTCTCTACATCGGTGACTAACACATTGTACTGTCTTAAAACAAGAAAGGACATAGTATTTATAAAATATATGTGTGCAAGTATGCATGGACATATATGTATATGTGTGTGTGTGTGTGTGTGTGTGTGTGTAGAGAGAGAGAGAAAGATTATATATATAGAGATTATATATGTGAAATGCATATTTGATTATATATATAAACACATGAATTAAAAAATCAATATATGCCTAGCTATAAGAGATAGTAGTAGAACATTGCATTCTTAGCGTGAGCTCTGTAATTCATTGATGTAACTAGTCTTATGAATAACGTTTTAAATATTAGTTCATTCTCAAAATGTGCTCGGTAAGCTTTATCATTTAGATTATATCTATGTACATCAGGGATAAAATAATAATGCACACATACTGGAAAAATTATGCATTACTGAAGTTAAAAATTATTATCTCTTAGGGATTAAGGATTTCTTTGAAAATATTAACTGAAGAATATTAGGAACGGAAGGAAAATGCATCTTGAATATTATAAATGCATCTTAAATATTATCAAATCATCTTGAGAATTACAAAATTCTTTATAATTGATAATTCTACTTCAGTAAGTCTTGGGAAAATACTCTGGTATTTCATCTGTGTCCCAGGAACATTAATCACATGGAAATCTTGTCCATTTGGAAGATTCACATTATATAGCAACTTTACTTTGCTTCCTTATCTTTGCTTATTGTCACCTTAAAAGTATTCCATTCACTGAATTATTCCTACCACGTGGATATCTTTTTTGATTAGTTGCATAGGTATGTACAGTGATGTACACCCTCTTATTCCAAATGTGTTCATTCCCGATACTAATGTTTTAGTATGGAATGATTTTGTATTTTTTATTCATTTTTAAATGTGGAGAAATATTAGGTAAAAAAAATTAACTTCTGAAAAGTTTAAGAAAATAGAGATAACAATAGTTTCCTCCTCCAAATATTTTGTTTCTTTGTTTATTTGTTCAGTACTGGGAATTGAACACAGAGACATTCTACCTCCAAGCTACACCCCAAGCCTTATTTCATTATTTATTTTTGAAACAAGCTCTCATTAAGTTGAAGAGGGCCTCACGAGTTGCTGAGGCTGGCTGCAAACTTGTGATCCTCCTGTCTCAGTCTCCCAAGTACTGAGGTTACAAATAATGCACCATAAGGTAAAAAATAAATTAACTTCTGAAATGTTTTAAAGAACAGAAATGGCAATAATTTTTTCCTCTAAATACTTAATACTTACAAAAATTTCGAAAATGATACTATAAGATTTAAGTAAAAGAGATTTTAGAGATAGTGTTTTGTTATCTAATACAACAATAAAATGTCAATAACTGAATTTTGCTAAAGCTCCAAAAGTTGTCACATTAGGTTGAACTCAAATTTATTCTGTTACTATATTTCTTTATATTTATTATATTAGGAGATGCTTCTATTTAAAACCATTTAAATGGAAATAAATTACATCTTTGTGTGATGGCAACTTCATTCTTCATATACATGATTTAACCTTCTTGTGTATGAATTAATCCATATTTCAATGAAATTTCCAACAGAGGCAAGGTTCTATCTAGAGAAAATCCTGTCTATATATCTCTAGATTATATAGACTCACATCATATGCATATATAGCAGAGTATGTGAGTGTATGTTTGAGTAAAATGTATATATGTATTTTACAAACTGTACAAACTATTCATACACACATCCCCATTACATATAAGTATATAGATGACTCTGATAATACCAAAATATTTCAACGTATGTAATGTTGAGTGATTCTTGAGTATTGAAATATTTATCTTTTTAATATCGTGATTCTACAGGAGCTAATGTACTTAGAAATCTCCCAATTAATTTTTCTAATGTATTAATCATTTCTCTGGTAAATTAACTCAGAAACTTATTGCTGGCCATTATTATTCCAGTGTTTAGAAAAATAACTCACAGAAAAAAATGAATAGAAATAATATTAAGGAATTATATGGAATCATCTCAAAATTTTGTACTTTTAATCCAAAACCAAACACAAAGGTGTATCATATCTAAATACTACACTACTAAAATTCGTAAAACTGCCCTTTAATTCAACAAGAGTCAATAGGCAATATTTACACTTATCACTCTCAGAAACTTAGTCCATTAACCCTAAAATCTATGTTTTACAGTTTACTTTCTTGTGAGAAAAATGATGTTAGAGATGGATTTGTTAACTCAGACCTCATACAAAATCTTAAACTAAAAATGTTCCTGAAAAATATACCTACTTCCATTAAATATTTGCTTTGGCTATGCTGCTTAGAACAAACAAATAAACAAACAACAACAAATAAAACAAGCAAGGAAAGTAAAAATCAAAGCGAAAGCAAAACTGGTAGACCAAAGCTATAAAATGTCTTTTCTCTATTTGTATTTGGGTAGCAAGTATGAGCAAGAACGTTGTTATGAGTCTACTTTAATCTGAAGAAGAAAGAAGTCTATCTATACTAATGATACTAAATAATTACTGAGGGATTGCATGTGGTGAGCTTTGTGTTAAACATTGTGTAGGCTTCATGCCACTTAAGCCTCCCATCAGTTCCTATGAAACATAGAGAGATTATGATCTTTGCCAAGATCACACAATAAAAAAAGTAATAGATCTGGAATTCGATCCCAGGAAGTCATTTCAACATTTGACCACAGTCTCTGACTTGCTGATTTGGGGCTATCAGCATGTGAATTTATTCTTATCAGGTTAAATGAAACTTAAGTAACCTATTTAACTTGAGTCTCAGATACATCCACATAAAAATAAATGGTCCTATTTGTAACATTACCTTCTGGGTAATTTCTGCAATGATTTGATACCATGGAGTGGGAGACCTCGTTTAATATCTAGGGGAAACTTCCTTCTGTTTTTGTTTGTTTGTTTTTTCCTGGGGGAAAACCCTACCAAAAAATCCCAAACAGAAGCAACTTTACCAAGGTGAGATATATAAACCATTTGTATTGCTTGGCAATCTTAGGCAGATTAATCCTATCACTAACAAAAGTCAGTTATTAAAACTTGAGGCAGGTTAAGAAAAATTCTCTCAGGTGAGTGCACAAAAATGGCATTTGATCACTTAATTGAACAGAAAGCTACAACGATAATCCTGTCAACTAAAAACAAGCAAAACAAAATAACAATGACATTGAAAACTCCTTTTTAAAGGTTTAATAGTTAGTCAGTTTTATATATGGATAGGTATTTAAAAGTAAATTCTTGAATATTTTTCTTTTTCGGTTGACATCACCAGATGCTGGTTACTATTATTTTAAGAAAATAGAACTCAAAGAGAAGTAATTTACTCTGTATTTAATTTTAGGAAAGGACATGAGAAACAAAATTTTTCAAAGTAATTTATTACAAATATAAGAAAACAATTAAAAATATAAGTAACATTTTATTTACTATTACTCTCCCTTAAAAAATAGCTAGAAACTGAAAAGTATGGTTGATTTAATTAGTATTATTGATGAAAATATAATAATAGAGATATCAGACTGTAATTCCTAACAATGGTGAGGGGAGATGTTCATTTCTATTTGTGATAAACTAACATCTTTGACTTCTCTGTAGAAGTTCACTAACAATTTAAACAAAACAAGACAAAACAAAGCAAACTTCTCTGGACTTCTGCATTTCCATTGCTTGTCTTTCTGATGATAGATCAATATCAATATATCATGACATGCTAGCAAGCAAAAGGAGAGAATTTGAGCTACCTATTGTATTAGCTCCAATCATCAGGTTTACCATGAACCTAAAGAATGCAAATGTCAGATGGTTAGCACCCTGGGCATGAATGATACACGTGCCAGGCACAGAGTCTTTCCAAGCCCTGCCAAGATGTTAACTAGCCTGGATTGTGTCTCCAGGTTTGATGGGAAGAATCTGCCTTTGGGGATCATTCAGCTTTGGCAGAATTCAGGTCCTTGTGGCTATAGGACTGGTCTTTTTACTGGTGATGGTTGCAGGTCCCCATTATTTCCATAACCTGTGGGAAAGTTACTAGAAGTCACTCACATTTCTTTGCCATGATGACTTTTCCAACATGGCTGCTCATTACATCAAGCCCACAAGCAGATCTGGCCACATTGGCCAAGTCTTAAATAACAGCATCTAATTACTGGAGTGACATCACATCAAGCACGTGACAGCAACTATGGCCACACAAAGGAAAGGAATTACATATAGTCATGGTGGCCAGGAGGTGGGATTTTGAGAGTCAGTTGGCAGTCAATCTGCCACACATTTATATTTGAATAGAGTTTCACATTAAGACTACAAAGTAGCATAAACATAGTCTATGTCTGTTCTGAATTCCAATTCTGAAGGAAGATCAATCAGTGGTTTATCATGACGCATTGACAACTGGCATTCTACTGGAATATCTACTAGCATGTACATATCAGTTGTTGACATTTTAATAGATTGCCATTCTTGGGGAAAGATGGGCAAAGCCTTTGCTTTTGTGGAATTTACTTCCCAGAGAGAAAAACCACTCACATATTGTATGTTTACCATGTTCTAGGCAAAGAATCTAGACCTATAAATTTATTAGATAGATATTTAGTTTTTCAAGCCTCATCCATGACCAGGACATTCTAGCAAAACTTATAATAATAAATAAATCTGAACGAGGTCTATTAAATGGAGACAAGGATTTATGAGAATCATGGATATTGTCTTAGAATTGGCAGAACTTATCTATAAAGTCTACAAGGCTTACCTTAGCTACATCTAGCTTACTTGAAATTTTAATAAATATCACATTTATATGACTTTATTTACTACGAAAACCTACCTGACTTGTCTTTGGAAAAAATCCATTTTTAAAAATTACTGATATTAAAGATTATCTTTCTAAAGTAATTGTTGAATGTTTCCTATATAAAATGCCCAATAGACTGAATTTCAAAACTAATGTGAACACAGGCTACATTGAAAGAAAGAAACAAACAAAAAAAACCTCCATTATTAAAGTTCACTTTTCAGATGAGGAAACTGAAACTTTAAGGGATTTGTACCTTCTACAGGGTCACACAGCTTGAGGCTCTTAGAACAGGATTCAAATCCAGAGCGTGGACTTCAGAGCTCGTACTGTTCGGCTCGACCTCCATATACATGCAAATGTTACTGTCTCCACCTGGAAAACGATCTTTTATACATCTATCTATTGTCTATAGATCAGATCTCTCTCTCTCTCTCTCTCTCTCTCTCTCTCTATATATATATATATATATATATATATATATATATATATATATATATATATATATATGTCTCTCCTATCTATCTATCTATCTATCTATCTATCTATCTATCTATCTATCTATTTTGCAGTGCTAAAGATTGAACCCAGGTCCTTACACGTACTAGACAGGGATACTACCACTGAGCTATACTCTTAGCCCTGGAAAATATCAATTAAAAACAAGAAAAAGAGCTCAGATGTTACTTTCACTAAGAACTTCTCTGACACACCAAGTAGACAGTTGGTCACAACACTGTTCAGACACCGCTCATCACCCCTGGGCTCTGCCTTTACATTGTAATGCAGGGCACAGTACATTTGAGTCTCCTGGTGAACAGTTAATTCACTGTAGCGTGACCATGTAGTAAGTGTTTTGTTATCCCTATAATGTAATGCATCTTGCATAGGAAAAAATAATCCTCATGCCTTTCGAATTCTGCCCCAAACATGCAGGCCTGGCTGGTGGAAAATAGCTTCTCAGTTTGCAAGATGTCCATCACAGTCTTTCAAACAGGCTTGTGTCCTTGGGGCTCCAAACTGAGGACATTCTTTTCTTACTATTCTAAGTTTGACAACTTGGCCTGACCGTAGCCTCATCCCTTGGAAGGTTAGAGACTAAAATTAAATATGTTTTCTACTTTGTGGTGAAGGAAGCAGGATTTTATTGTACTTCTTGAATCACTGTTACACTAGTAATCCCTTCAAAAGCAAATTTGTTCTGGAAAATAATGGGTTAGAGCCCTTCATGGAGGAATACAATAGTAGAATATTCTGACATAATTGTGAAGCAAAAAGGATAAGCATATTTTCAAGCTCTTTGAAATATATATGTAAAATGTTATGTGCCTGAGGTTGAATAAAAAGATAAATAGTTATAGTCATTACTCAGTAATGTACCAGTTACAAGTATCATTGTGTGTATATGTTCTCTATTATAAAATCAGAAAGGGATGAAAAAGATTATAATCATGTTAGTAATTTGATGTGCTTCATTCATCTTTCGCTTTACCTTTTCATAAAATGAGACACTGTGTTATTCCTCTCTGCAAAGTGGAATGGTTTATGTAAGGAGAATGTTTTTATGTTAATCAATGCTGACAAGAATATTATACGCAAAAAAAAAAAAAAAAGAGAGAGAGAGAGAGAGAGAGAAGGTAGGCAGATTGGGGGGGTTGGAAAAAAAAAAAAGACAAATGAAGAAGACCAGATCGAAATTATTAGTTGCCAGAAAAATATCTATTGACTTTTATGTTTTTAGAAGCACCTCTATTAGCTTCCTAAATACAGCTGTTTACAATGATTGATAAGTTCCCTTGCTTTTAAGCTTATTCACATCCATTACTTCTGCCTTTTTCCCCTGTTAAAAATCTGAAGCTGTCAGACTGAAGTAGCATGATCAGCTAATGCTCTTGCCAGATTCTAAGCATGTCCCTAGGGGTGACAAAAATACTCTAAATCTCTAAGAAATAGCTCTTTAAATGTTGCCTGTTGACAATGGTCATTCCATTTACTCTATCAGAAATGTTGAAATACATAGCAGGCAATTATAGAAACTGTGCTTAACAAGCCTTTGATGATCAATTTCTCCTAAATATCTCATTATTTAAATCAAACAAAAGAAGATGTTTGAAATTCACTATTTTATATAAGGCTTATTTAAAACTAACACATAGCTATAGTTTCAAAATTAGTTAAATAATATTCTAGTTTTCACATCTGGTTTACTGATGATCACATATTTCATTCCTGCTAGCATTTGATATTTATCTTGCAAGCTGCTGGGTTTTTTTTTTCTTTCCCTTTTAATAATTTCAGAATTTCTGACTTATCATACTTAGGTACATTTTGTAGGAACAAGGAGGAGAGGTGTCAGGGAGAAGAAGTGATTTCTAAAATGTAAATTCCAAAAACACTGAATATTCAAAGTGATTGCCAGTACTCTCTCTTACAGGGAACAGAACTCGGAGATGGCTCTTGTAAAGATAGGGGATAAATCACATTATCCCCTGGCTCCATCACCAGAATATTATTATACAAATTAGATCATGTTTCTTTAAAAGGGACCCCTAAAGAACACTACAGCAAAAACGAAAACTGGATAGACAAGAGGACATTCACAATAAAGACCATACATAAAAGCAACAGAAGCCAGTCTGTTTACTGATTTTTTTTTAAATGTGGAAAACGATTGATGAATAATTGAATAAATGTGAGACTCGGGCCTTTTCAAAACTAGCTAGTAAAATTGTGTCATTCCCTACACTCTATGGGCTTTCCTAGTCTTCCCACTCTTTCTTCTCTGCCTTCATTTTCCTTTTACCCTAAATCTCTGCCCACTCTAGTCCAATGCTCTGATGGTCATACAAGATGTGTGGCTTGAATAATTAAGTTTACCCTTAAGATAGAAAAAGTAAACGTGTAGTGCAAAAGAAAGAAAGTGAAAAATAGGAGGTGTGCGAGAAAAGTTGGTGCTGAGTTCAATGAAGCTGAAAGCACCATCATATGCCTGGATACTGCAGCCAAAAGATGCTTAGTACTACAGCCTACTCATTATGCAAATTAATCAATTAGCATATTGCATTACACACACACCACTATATAGCACTATATAGGTCAATGGACAGAGAGTTGCAGAGAAATACATATGTAATTTTGGTATCAGTTAACATGAAAGATTTCTCTGAGAAAATGCATTCCAGCATGTAAATATTAACTCAAGGAAGAAGTAGGGGTTTGGAGAAAAGTATTCCAGGGAGAGGGAGAAGCAAGAGAGACCTTGATCGTTTTGAGAAAGTGAACCAAGCAAATTCTCAAAATAGAATAGAACGCTGATGAGACATAAGGCTGGAGAATTGATCGTTGAGGTATATTTAGACCATATTAAGAACCTTAAGCAGTACCATTAAAATAATAAAGTCACTATAAGTTTGCAGGACAATGACATCATCTTATTTGATCTTTTGAAAGATCACTCTGACTTCAATGAGAACAGCATATAAAGGGTCTAGGAATGATGCCAGGTGACATGTCAGAGGTTGTTCAAGTGGTCCTTGTTGACATGGCGGACATGGAGGTGGAAGCGTTTTGGATTTGGGGGGCTGCCATTATCAAATATCTTAACTGAAAGATATAATCTTACAGTTTGGGATCAAGGTATCACAAGCCATGTTTACTGGGAAGGCTTTGTAGGAAAACCTATTCAATGTATTTGTCTTAAATTCCAGTGTTCTCAGCAATTCTTGGAATGTCTTGACTTGTTACTTGTATCATCCATCTTTACATGGTGTTCTTCCTATGGGTTTTTACTCTTTCCGCTCCATGCATATCTGCCTCGCTTCCTCTCCTCCTCTTCTTAGGAGAACACCAGTCATATCGGATTGGGGTCTCCTAGGGGACTTATCTAACTTGATTACAATCTGCTTCCAAATAAAAATCACATGCACAGGTATCAGGGATTAGGGTTGCAGACTGTCTTTTTTGAGGAGACACAATGCGACTTCAAATAGGGATTACTGCAAGAAAATGAAACGGCAAGTATTAGAAATGAACCATGAAGATAGAGTCTTTGGGACTTGGTAACTGAGTGGGAGTTGAAGGATGTGACAGGGTCAGGGTTGATGTCCAGGTAGCAGGCACGAATAACAGATGATGTTGGTGTCATTTGTTGAGAGCGGGAATCCAGTAAGTCCTGCAAGTGACTGGGTAAACATGGGCTAATTTTTTCCCACATGCCAAGTTTGACCTGTCAGTGAAATGTTCATTTGCAGCTTGGAATGCAGTGACTGAAGAATTCAAGTGAGAGACTGAGGTGGAGATATAAGTATAGGAGTGATTGATAAATAAATGGTAATTAAAATTTGCAGGGATAGAGCATTTCCCAGGGAGATAAATGTTTAGTGAGAATAGAAGTCACTACTAAATATTTAAAGGCCAATGTTGACTAAGATTTCCAGCCACGATGGAAGGCCAGATTTTCCCTTATGTATGAAAAACCAACCAACCAGCCAACCAGTCAACCAACCAACCAGCCAACCAGCCAACCAACCAACCAGCCAACCAACCAACCAGCCAACCAGCCAACCAACCAACCAGCCAACCAACCAACCAGCCAACCAACCAACCAAATAAAAAGAACATTTGAGACAATGGCTTCATAAGCATAGTCATGTATGAAAGAATAAGCAAAGTGAGCCTTTCAGTTGCCCAACATGCCCAAGTTCAGGAAAAAGACAATGCTCTCTGCCCTCACTTCTTTTATATAACATGATACTAAATAATCCCGTAATAGATGTAAGACAAGACAAATAAATTGAAGCCATCCAGATTGGACAGGAAGCAGTGAACTGTTATGACACACAATGAGTCATATAAAAATCAGTGGACTCTACAAAAACTAATAGAAATGATATGTGATTTCAGGAGGAGTGTAGGATTCAAATCTAATATACAAAATTAAGATCATATTTTTAGCAAGACTAATGAACAGTCTGAAATTGAAATTTTTACAAAATAATACTTAGATATGGAAATTACAAGTGAAATACTTAAGGCTAAATCTGAAAAACAAATAAAAATCTATACAGTGAATATATAAAACATGGCTAAAATTAATTATTAAGTAAACAAATATAAAGTAATAAGTTTTTCATGGGTCACAGGACTCAGTATTTAAAAATGTTAATTTTCCCTAAATTGATCTTCAGAGTCCATAAAATCCCAGCAAGCTATATTGTAGAAATTTACTAGTAAATCTAAAATCCTTATAAAAATTATAAAAATATAAAAAACACAAACTAGAGATAACTTTTTTTTTTTAACTGGAGATTCAACCCAGCAGTGGAGTTCTACCTCTGAGCTTCAACCCCAGCCCATTGTCTAGTTTTTATTTTGAAACAGGGTCTTGCTAAGTTGCTGAGGCTCTTGCCAAATTTCTGAGACTGCCCTTGAACCCGAGATCCTCCTCTCTGAGTTTCCTAAGGTACTGGGATTATAAGGGTATGCACCTGACTTACATAGCACTTTGTAAAAGAAGAACAAGGTGGGAATAACTATAATTTTAGGACAGGTTGTAGCATAAAGATAGATAGGTCAATGGAATAGAAACAAAAAGAAAAAAAATAGATCCACACATATATAGTACATCTGCCAGCTTTTCATTACTAAAACAAATAAATACCTGAGATAATTCACATACAAAGAGAAAAGTTTTATTTTGGGCTCACAGTTTTGCAGGTTCCAGTAAACGATCAGTTGGTCCCTTGCTTTGAGCATTGAATGCATTTAGATACTGATGGGAAAGATACAACAGAGAGACAAAAATTGAAGCCAATCATCTTTTTCTACTGCCACAGGAAAGAGTGTGATTCATTAGTTTAGTAAAGAAATAGTTTTTCCTCAGAGGAGAGACAGAAGCAAATGGGTCTGAAAGCTGGAATCCTAGGGTGAGCTGTTAGCAAAATCTTACTCTTTATGGCTTCTGTTTACTCTTTCACCTAGGAAAAGAGGTTGTCTGCTGAGACATAAGGGTTTCATGAGTAGAAAGTATTTGAAATAGCCACTTCTTTGTTTGTTTGTTTGTTTGTTTGAGGTGCTGGGGATTGAACTCAGGGGCATTCTACCTCTGAGCTATACCCCCAGCCCTATTTTTTATTCTTTATTTTGAAACAGGGTCTCACTAAGTTGCAGAGTGCCTCACTAGGTAGATGAGGCTGGCCGCAAACCTGGATCCTCCGGTCTCAGCCTCCCAAATGCTGGGATTACAAGTATGCGCCACCATGCCTGGCTTGAAGTAGCCAATTCTGAGATCGGGGCCAGCAGTAGATGTTCTAGCTTAGATCTAGGTCTCTGAAGTTAAGAGGGACTTAGTTTCGAATCCTAGCTCTCCTACTTATGTGTGGGACCATGATGAAGAAATGAACTGCGTTCACCTCTAAAGCAGGGACAGGGCATGTGTTGCACAGCCTTCTGGGGAGGGTGCAGTGAAGCATTTCAGTTTAACTCTTGTCTCAGTCTCAAATAAATGGTACCCATGATGACACTATTATTAAGGTGCCTGTGTGCACACAAAGCTCATAGGGATACATATCAGTAAGGGTTCAATCAGCACTAAGAGGAGGCATTCCTCCAAATGAACTTTGTTTGCAATGGAATAAATTCCATATCACCAGGTCAACAAGTGGAGATTCTCTCCAAAGTGGAAGTTGGTACAGACTCTAGGAAGCCAATCCAAATAGCAAATGCGTCGCCATTCCTGCCTCTTTCTGAGTGACGTTTGGAACTGAAAATACATGTAAAATTCCATGAACTTTCTGAGCCAGAGAAATCATACAGCATCGTACCTGCTCTTTAACATAGTTCAGCTCACTACCTCAACCCATCCTCATTCACACACCAACTAGAAGAGCAAAAGCTCCCACTGGTCTGAACTCATTGGTTTTCATTTGGATGGAAAAGAAAGTGATTTTAATGACGATTTTAATTTTACTATTTCAGTTTCTAAAACGCAGCTTGCCAAGTTTTTCATTGACTACAATGATAAGTAATACCTGTTATGAAACAGTTTTTTAATGAAAAGACTACTTTATTTGCAGGAATACTTATAGAAGAAGGAGTTCTTAAAGGCTTCTGTTGCCTAAGGCAGGGGAAAAGTAGGAAGATTCCATGAACTTCATGAATTATAGAAATTCAGAAAGGTAGTCTCTACTGGTTTTAATAGTGCCTACCCCTCCAAAATAAAAGTAGGTTCTTTCTAGTCTCTCAGAATATTTGGAAATAAGTTCATTATGGGTGCAGTTAGTTAAAATGCAGTCACACTGGGGTAGATTGGCTTTTAATCCAATATTACTGGTATTTTCATGGAAAAAGACAGCGAGAGACACACAAAGAAGGAAAGACCCTATGAAGACAGAATCAGAGATAGCAGCAATGCCTCTGCTAGCCCAGGATGTATTAGGATGGCCCTGAGGTTCCAGGAGATGGCAAAGAAGCCCAGGCCAGATCCTCCCTCTCATGAGAACCAACCTGACAACCTCTTCATTTTAGACTTCCGGCCTCCACACAAAAACTGATGGTTAAGCCACCCAGTCTGTGATAATGGATGATGTTAACCTTGGACTACTAATAGGAAGTCCTATAAAGTTTCAATAAATTTGTCAGGGAATTATAGACCTCAGGTATGGTTGCTGGGACCTGGTAGCAACACTCTTGGCCCTCTGTGAGGATTCTTTTTTTTTTTTTTGCGGTACTAGGAATTGAACTTAGGGGCATCCTACCTCTGATCTACACCCCCAGCCCTATTTTTTATTCTTTATTTTGAAACAGGGTCTCACTAAGTTGCGGAGTGCCTCACTAGGTAGCTGAGGCTGGCTGCGAACCCGGATCCTCCGGTATCAGCCTCCCAAATGCTGGGATTACAAGCGTGCGCCACCGCACCCGGCTCTCTGTGATGATTCTTGATATTTTGGTCTTGCCTATTTATCTGTGATCGGTCAAAAATCCTCAAAATATAAAAATACATACATACATACATACATAAATACATAAATAAATAAACAATAAAAACAAAGAAACAAAAATAACAACAAAACACTCCAACAAAATTTTGTTTTGGGAAGCAGCACAAAAGGTTAAGTTAACAGAGTTGTGTTCTATAAAGGGAAGAGAAGTTTATCGTAATGATAAGAGAGAGACCCCCTTATTCTGTTCACCACTGAAGCCTGAGAACACCACAAAAAAACTGCAGTAGATTTTAGGGTTCAATCAGTAGTGCAGAGGGAGGGGAAGTAATGAATGATTTCATGAGGTAATCAATCCATGAGGCAAGAAGCGACAGAAAAGAGTAGACCAGAGAGAAAAAAGTTTGGCTGAAAATGAAAGACGGTGAATTTATTTCAGTCAAAAAAAAAAAAAAAATAGTGGAGCATCTTCTGGGTGCTGAGTTGACCTGTGCACTTGGGAGAATGAAATAGCTAAGGAAAGCTTCATGTCATAGAGTATACATCCTTGTAGTGTAGTAGAAAAACATGGGACCAATCAAAGTTTGTCTCCCCTATGTGGATAGATAGATATAGGTATAGGTATAGAGAGAATATAGAAACCTTTGGAAAGGATGGGAGAGAAAGGAAGGGAAATTATTGGTTTAGAATATATTTCATGTTACTCTTCTATGGAAGGAACAGAGAAGGTTCTAATCTCTGGTTATAAGCAGTTAAAGAGTCACTACTTTTCCTTTAATCCTTTATTACAATTGTTCCCTCCCCTGGTGTGCAGTAAAAAAAATAACATTTTTTATATATAAATTTATATATTTTTTATTTTTAATCTTTCTCTAAGGTAAGCTGCTCCGGTCCAAGTGTGTCAAGATTCCCAGTGGATGAGTACCGTTAACTTTGTTCTATCAGAAGGTAGTTCAGGCTGTAGCTCTCCTGAATGCAAGTTGGTTATTGGCCAGATGGAAAGGCCAAAGCACGGGACTACACAGTGGGGAAACCCTCTACAAATTCCATAGTCAAAAAAGTGTACTGTGACCCTCCCACTGAATCTGAGAGAAGGATTCTTTTGAAAAACAGCATCATAAAGGACATATTTGTATGCAAAAGTACGTTTCTTTTAAATCCAAATGTGGCTGTATTGTTAAGTGTTGGTCTATTTAAGTTAGCTCAATGTAAACCTGAGATTCTTAGGGTTGTTTTTGGCTAGAAATAATTGCCTGACTGCATGGTCAGAACTGAACAGGAAACCAAATACATTTCACTGTATTAACTATCACTACAGACTGTTAAATAATACTGCACAGTAGAGATCTTTTGAAAGTTATTTTGAATAATAGATTCTATTTTGGTTTTGGGCAAAGGCTGAAATATAAGCTGTTAAATTGATTTTTAATGAAATTTGACAAGTAACGAAATTAATGTCCAAGGCACAGAATTATTAATTCTGGAAACGATTCTCATAGTTCCTCTATTATTTTAAAATCCATGTGCCTATTTTTAGGAATTAAAATTGCTTGGCTATTTTCATGAACCTATCTCAAAAATTGTGTTTTTCTGTCATACTGAATTTATTATTAAAATGTTTGTTAATTAAATGTTCTTCAGCCCAATCTTTTTATCCTTTCAAATACTTCATGACTAAGTTTTTTAATTTATGATTTTTATATTTAGTGCCTTTTGTGTGTGTGTGTGTGTGTGTGTGTGTGTGTGTGTGTGTGTGTGTGATTGGTAATTGAGTAGGATTGTTTTTGTAACCAAAAGAGTTTAGGTATGTAACCCAAGTGTGTGGGGGGGGGGCGGGTAATTTAAGGAGAAAGTAGAACTGGTATCTGAGAAAGTACAGCCACACTCAGATGTCACAGGCTGATGGCTTTGGAAGAACAAGAAGTACCAAGACCAATTGGCCCTCCCACCTGGAGGATCTGGACATGATTTTGAGTTCCAGCTGTTGGAGGTCTGAGCTTCTCATATGAAATTCTGCTTTATGCAAAATGGACTTATTGGAAGGAGCTAAGGCTCCAGGTCAGAGTGAGAACTTTGAAAGATAGACAAGGGAAAGCAGGGAAGGACAAAATAGCTGCTCAACTTATTGGTGGATACCAACATAGATCACCAGGACATTGCAGATTTTTTCTCAGAAGAGCATGTAGCATTCACTGCAAGGAGTAGAGGGATATTGACAGGTTCAGAGACATGACAGCTATGCAGGAAAACTAGGGGTTTGAGCTCTGAATGCAAGCTATGGGCATCTGGCCATCCTCAGGAAATAATAACTGAAAAATGATGCTCAGGGTCGAATGTTTGGGGGGCACCAGGTAACATCAGTCAATAAAATAACTTGGTTGCAAGGAAATTGACAGTAATTGGGACTGTGGCTGAACACAGATTTCCTGCCCTATTGATAGATAGCCATCAACAGACTTAGAGTGAGGTAAAGGGAGGCATCTGTCTTTTGCTTTTTATACCCACTTCCTGTCTTATATTCACATCGTCAATCACCAAGAGGAGATTTAGGCCTGCTGGACTCCCTTTTTTGTTAGTACCTCATATGTAACTTTAAAAATAATAAAAACAAAGATATGTGTTTTGGGGGACAAGTGAATACTTAGGGAGGAAAAGACATAATTCTCATTTTCTATAAAAGCACCTCTGGGTAAAATTATGAATATTGTTGGAGTCATTAAGCAAGTTCCTTATTGTGTCCTCACATAACTCTAAGTTTGGCATACTTGAAAATTCAAAAAAAAAATTTGGAAATGTTTTTATGCTCCTAGCATTTTAAGTAGGGAGAGAGAAGAAAGAAAGAAAGGAAGGAAGGAAGGAAGGAAGGAAGGAAGGAAGGAAGGAAGGAAGGAAGGAAGGAAGGAAGGAAGGAAGGAAGGAAAGAAGGAAAAGCAAAGAAGAAAATAAGAAAGAAAAGAAGGAAAGGAAGAAAGAAAAGAAGGAAAGGAAGAAAGAGAAAAAGTGTGAAATTCCTGTGTCTGGGTATTCACCGGAGGATTTCTAGATAAGTGAGCTGTGTTAAGTTCAAATTTCAGATAAGATTTTTTTTTTCTTCTCTTGTTTATTTTTCTAAATGATGAGTTAAAATTTCCCTTGAAAATCCTAAAAGTTAATAGATTTCATTCATGAGGAGAATTATTGACATAAGATTCTAGTAAATTAGCCTAAAGGAGAGATCTGCCAATGAATTTGTTTTTTTAGAATGGATTTCATGATCCTCTTCCTAACGTGTCCCATTTTTAAATGTAAGTATATGTGACATTTTAAGAGATTAAGTGCCTAAAATAAATGTAATCAAAACCATTATATATTTTCCATCCAAATTCTCTAAAGGTATTACAAGAAAACAAAAACCAACACTCCCCTTTGAGTTCAACATAATAGATAGTATCTACATTTTGAACTTCTTAAGTGAAAAAATGATGATATCTAAAATTGTCCTCAAGATTCATGAAATAACATTTTTCAGCCTAAATCACCCAAATTACCCAAATAATTTCTAATCTGATTCTTCCCTCTGGTCAGCTTACACAAATGCAGCCCTGGCTTAATAAAATTTAGTTGTTGGTGAAGCTGAGACATTTTAGCCTTCCCACATGAAATGAATGGAAATTTACTTTTGGTTCTCAAATGTACCAAACAGAGTTTCCGTGGTCAATTTCCTTTCATTTTCCAAATTTGTTTGAGGACCTCTCAGGATCTAAGTCCTTTGACAAGGAGACCATTTTAGCACCACCATTACAAAAGCTTCTGTGTTCCTATGGGAAATACCTTCCCCTGAATTAAATTTAACCTCTTTAGTACTCCCATTTAGCCACCTGATAAATTCACTGGAGCTATCTTTCTGGGAGAGAGAGGAACATGGGAACAATAACACTTCCTTTTTGAACAGTTTAATAAAGCTTTGTGAGATTTCAAGATGAAAGATAATGTGTAACGCTGATAGCCCCGCCAAGACTCTGTATTCATGGATCCAATTACGGTTTTTGTCATGGTAAAAGCCAACAGAGGATGTATTAAATGGGAGTGTGGCTTAAGAATTAAGGGCCAGGAGTCTGGGTATCTGGTTTCTAAGGTTGACTTAACTTCTGCTTTCTTATCTAACTGGGGGCATGCAGCTTAAGGTCTTTACCTCAGTGTCTCCTTCCATAAAATGCCTAGGGAATGCCGGAGAAATACCTTTAAAAGGGCAGTGCAAGTGGCCACTTAGGCTCACCCTGGAATTAGGTAGCAAATAAAAATGAAGTGAGCGTCCGGGAAAGGCACAAGCAATCTTCTGATTAATTTTAGATTTATCACAAAGTTTTTCTTTTACTTTTTAAAAGTCATGAGATTCCGAGAAGAGGAATGACATTTTCAGAGTCTTAAGGACGCTCCTCAAAGAACACTCTTTCCACTCGTCTTCATTTCTCACCAAACTTTTGTCTCTGGCCCTTCTCCAACTTCATCGCCTCCTCACCTTCCAATTCCAAGTTGAAAAGAGTAAATTATCATGTGAACTTTTCTGATGCTAGACGATTTTCTTGTAGCTGGTTTGCTTCACATAATTTGTTTATAAATTTAAGCATGCCCGATATTTTTCACATTTGTGTATATCATTACTGATGACAGATATTCAAGTTCATAACCTTCAAATTGATTTATTTGACTACTAAATAATTGGTTATAAACTTAGAGCATTATCTAATTTATTTTTAAACTGAAGTTGGTAGAACACTGTCATTTATTGATTATTTTATTGCCATTTTATCTTGATAAAATCTTGAAAATGTGAATAATGATTTGTTAGGAAGATAATACATACATATATCTATGCTTTTCTAGCAACATCATGAGTGTAAATCTTTTGAAGATGTTTAGCAAGCTAAAATAAGTTTTCTCTTCCTATATGTTCTTATGGTTTAGGTTTATTTTGAAGAACTTCTGTGAAATACTTAGCTCCATTGAAATTTTCTCAGCAAACCAAAGTTTCAGTACAAATAAATAATTTCAGTACATATAGTACTAAAGGTTATCATGAAGGCCTTTAAACCCTAACATATTGATTATCATAGAAATAGCTAATGTGAAAAAATAAAATGCAAATATTTTTAAAATTAGACAATATATATAGCATTATGAACTCTCTGGCCAGGTGAATTGCTAGCAGGAAGGAATTTTATAGGATTCTACCTCCGATGCATTCTTTCCTACCTCCTTATTCCAAAGGAAATTGTAGTAAGAAAGTTGAAGAATTGCTTTACTTTCGGGATACGAGAATTTATTTAAGTAACTTTCCTGTAGTACAAAGATTAGGCAGCTCTGATTAGAACTCGATTGGAAATGAGTAGAAATAACCTCTTACCGAACTTGTCTAAATTTAACTTTGCTTCAAACCAATAAACTATAGCCTGTATTACTTTGTCGACAGATTATAGCTCATCAGTATGACTAAAAATCACTGTGGAATTGCTCTGTAATAGTTCTGTTGCTATGCCTATAAATATAATTTCACTGAGTGACTTTGCCATTTTCTAGCTACTCTGCTATACTTCTCTGTGACAAACTAAAAAGGCCTCAAGGGATACTGTAAGTGACAAATTAAAACCCCCTCAGATAAAACACAAAAAGTCAACACCAAATTCTCGTGGTTAAAAGAATTTACAGATAACTGAATGTCAGAAGTATTCTTAACAATCATTCTTATAATTAATTTTAATTTAATTCACTTTTTTTATACAGGTCTAAGGAGGAAAAATGAAGTTGCTTGAATGTTGCTTGTGATTTACTACATCCACCTTATAAGAAATGTAGGGGAAACTAACCCCTGTTACTTAAGTAAATGAGCAACCAAGCCGCTGCTATAAAGAACTAGACAAAGGTAGAATTAGATATTGCAGTCGGATAGAGTTTGAGGATTAGATGGTCAAACAGCTGAAAATAATGGGGGTAATAGTTTGAAGAGTTTTAAATTTAAAGCACACACACACACACACACACACACACACTGGAGTAGGCAGTGGGAAATTCTTACCTTTCCTTTTTTCATGTTCTTACCAATGTGTGACTAAGTTATTTTCCATATACACCTCCCTCCCTTTTGTAATGTCACTGTAGTTTTCAAAGTGTGGCTCTCTGCGTTGGCATCACAGTCTCCCAGGACATTTGATCAAGGCAGGGATTTTTGTGGATGGTACAAAACTACAGGTCGTGTGAGACCCGACAATACACAAATGGAGCAGGCTTTCAAGAAATTCTTACAAGAAATAAACTCAAGAACAACTATCAAATTTGATGAGAAAACAAACAAACAAACAAAAAACCAGACAGGACAATGAATACTTATTTTTTTTAAATTTTTTTTTATTTTTTATTTTTTTAACATGGATTTTTATACATTTCTTGGGTACAACAGGGTTAATCACACATTTTTGTTGGGTACAAGCTAGTATAGGTAAAGACATCCATGCACACATTTCTCATTAACCCTTCCCCAATTTCCACCCCCCTCCCTCCTTCTCCCTTCTTCTCAAGGTCAGTTTAGTGATTGACTTTGATGTGATCTTGTAAGTACATCATGCTCATACTTTTTTTTTTTTTTTTAGAAGAATTTTAAGATAGATAATATGAGCTGGGAGTGGTGGCGCACGCTTGTAATCCCAGCATTTGGGAGGCTGAGACCGGAGGATCCGGGTTTGCAGCCAGCCTCAGGTACCTAGTGAGGTACTCTGCAACTTAGTGAGACCTGGTTTCAAAATAAAGAATAAAAAATAGGGTTGGGGGTGTAGCTCGGAGGTAGAATGCCCCTGGGTTCAATCCCCAGAACTGCAAAAAAAAAAAAAAAAAAAAAAAAAGATAGATACTATGTTTTTGAGAAAGAAAGCATTTTTGAGCTAGAAGAAAATAAGATGAGGATTTAATCCTCTAAGAGCCCAGCGAAGTTGTTAAGTTGTTGTCATAAGGCCCAGGATTAGTGTTTAGATTTCTTATGATTCAAGGTTTAAAATGTAATAGGTACATTCTTAATGTGGGGCCCAAAGTGAAGGATGAGCAATTTAGGGACACAATCATCTCTAAATGCCTTTGCAGTATTTAAAAATAAATGTCACCGTGTCCTCCCTTCATCCGTTCCTCCTTCCTCCCTTTATTCTTTTCTTTTCTTCCCTCTTTTGCTGCAGCACTACCTAAATCCATA